>JAFIRS010002290.1:0-231408 GCA_018342105.1 Gonioctena quinquepunctata | reverse complement strand
ATCTTTTTGACCTTGAATATCCCACACGTCCGCTTCCATTTTCGCCGACAGTGCCTTAATCCGCAATACAAATCGAATAGTAACATAGAATGAAGTTATCCCTTCGGGCGTAGCTGATACTCTTTATCTTGTTAATGTAAACAAACTTTTTTCAAAAGGATGCCGCCGCCGATATCTTATCTAAATTTGGGTCGAAAGGGGAAATAAAAAAAAAAAAACCCCTTCTAAAAAAACCCGGGAAAAAATTTTTAGCGGGCCCAATATTTTTAAAATTTCAAAAAAAATTTTAAATCCCCCCCAACCCCAACCGGGGGGCCCCGCTGGGAAAGGGGGCCCGGCCCCCCCCTTCCGCCCCCCCAATTTAACAAAAAAAAATAAATTCCCCCCCCCAATTCCCCCCCCCCCCCAATCAACCCCCCCCCCCTCTCCCCGCCTCTTTTAAAAACCCCTCCAAAACGAACCGCCCGCCGCCCCCCCATCATCCCTACCCCCCCCAAAAAACCCCCCCCTCAACCGCTCCCAAAAAACCCCACCCCAAAATGGGGGTTGGTCAGTGACATAGCCCTTCTACTGTATACGATTTTTATTTGTTATTTAAATTTAAATCTAGCCAGAGCAATGGGCAATAGAAAAATACAAATTATTTTTTAATCCTAACAAAGGCGAGAATCTCTTCGAAAATGTTGGCATTGGAACTGTGAAAAACACTTGTTAATATGAGTCACTAGTCAACTTGTTAGTGATTACAATGAGTAATGGAAAAAATCTAGACATGAAAAGCAATTGTATATTTTCCCATATCACATCCCCACAAACGTTTACTTTCCTAGCAACAAATTAGAAAAATCACAGAGAAAAATATCGTGAACGAATCATTTGAAGGAAAATTTCATGAGGTTATCCTAAAATATTAGCTGTTTTCACCGAATCACTGATTTTTAATTAGTATATTGTTTACAAACCTCCTTTTGCGATATTAATTGATCCGCCTCTTCAGCTGAAGTCTTCAAAATGAATGAGTTTCTGGTAAGAAAAAGACATTTCCGCTCAATGCGAATAAAATTCAATATCTCCCGAGACGTGAATTGAACTGCCCAAGAATCCACTTCTTCGGGAAAAAAAACCCTTTTGGGTTTTTTACCCGTTATGCATATTCAGTGTGAGACGAAAACCCCATAATCCCCGGGGTTTGTTTTTTTTCACTCTCATTTCCCCCCTTTCCCTTTTAATTTGGGGGCTATATTAAATTTTTTTTCCATCCGTCAAAAACTTTTTTTGGGGGAATGTACTGGCTGCTCGTAAAAAAAATTTATTGTAATAAAAAAGCGATTTTTTTCCAAAAAATTTTCGGGGGGGTTTTATTCAATTTTTTGGACCCAAAACCCCCTTTTTTTTCCCAAATGACTTTTTACCCCCCCCGTTTTTTTTGGAAAAAAATTTAAAAATTTTTTAAAAAACCCTTTTGCATCTAGCTAGATATGGGGCCCAACAGAATTTCGCCAATGGTCCCAAAGATGTGGCTCCGATTTCACTGGGTCCCTTTTCGTACAATGCCCAAAAATTTCCGGGGAACGGGGGAAAAAAAGTTCGAGTTTTTTCCAAAAAAACATAAAAAAGGAAAAAAACCCAAAAACCATGGGGTCATGAATTTCGTTTTTCTTAGGACTTGAACGTTTAGCATTTTTTACAAGCTTTCATTTAACTTCACATCTGTCTGTATGTATTGATTTGTTTGAAAATAGGAACAGGTTGTTCATAAAATCAGACGTGGAATCATCTGCGACTGGAAGATAAACTTTAGTCACTATCTTCCATCGTTCAAGATAACCTCTAGCAGGGTATTCATGTTGAAAAGGGAAACATTCTCAATTGAATATTAAATAAAAATATTTTTCTGTAAATTGAAAAACTCACGATGAAAATTAAGTCATTTTCTATGAATGTCCAACAGAAAACAACTAATTTGTTCGAAAATATGAACAGAATGTTCATAAAATCAGACGTGGAATCATCAGATGTAGTTCAATGTCCAGCGCGGCTTTAGCCGGGGAAATAGTTGTTTTCTGTTAGACATTCACAAAAAATAACCTCATTTTTATCGTGGATTTTTTAATTTACAGAAAAATTTTTCCACTCAATATTCAATTGAGAATGTTTCCCTTTTCATCAAGAAAACAACTATTTTCGCTTCTAAAGCCTCGCTGGACATCGAACTTCATCTGATGAACTCATATAGATGGATGAGGCAAAGAAGAATGTTTTCCAAAAGAGAGTATTCACCACAAATAATTTGTAACATCGATGCAAGAGAGGCATCGCATTTTAATCGTGGATTTTTCAATTCACAGAAAAATATTTCTATTTTATATTCAATTGTTTCTCTTTTCGAAATATATGTCTGTTCAGTACAAATCTTGCTAGTGGATTTTGACCCACTTCCAGTTGTACGATGAATATAAAATTTGGCAGGTAATAATAATTCCGGTGACAATGCAATATGAAATTTTTGCTAGAGAAAAAACGAAATGACGGCTCCAATATGGCGGACGAGTTTTATGATTATGGTTCGTTTCTATTCAAAAGTGGTACGTGCGGGTTTTTGGGGACATATATCACATATTTTTTATTAAAATTCATAAATTTAAGATGGCGGCTCCGATATGGCGACGAGTTTTGTGGTTATAGCTCGATTCCAATAAAAATTGTTATGAGGGGGTTTTTGGGGTCGAAAAACATGATTTTTTTGACAAAATCCACGAATTTAAGATATCGGCCCCAAGATGGCGATATGTTTTGTGATTATAGCCTCATTCCATTCAAAATTGGTATGTAGGCGTTTTTGGGGTCGGACATCATGATGTTTTTATCAAAATTCATAAATTCAAGATGGCGACAAATTTTGTGGTTCTAGCCTGATTCCAATAAAATTGGTATGAGGGGGGGTAAGAGGGGGTTTTTGGGGTCGGAGATCACGATTTTTTTAAATTCCACGAATTTAAGATGGCGGCCCCAAGAAAGCGACGAGTTTTGTGGTTATAGCTCGATTCCATTCAGAATTGATGTGTGAGGGTTTTTTGGGGTCAGAAATCATGATGTTTGTGTCAAAATTCATTAATTCAAGATAGGGGCACCAAGATGGCGACGTGTTTTGTTATTATGGCCCGATTCCATTCAAAACTGGTAGGTGGGTTTTCTTGGGGTCGGAGATTATACATTTTTGTCAGAATTCGATGAGATGGCGGATTTCATAAATGACGGAAAAGAATTGGATGAAAATGATCAAAACAATAATTTTAAGACAAGCTTCTATACAAATGCACTAAAGAGATGAAAATAGTTTATTTGATTGTTTTACCTAAGTTTTTCTATGAGTAGCAGATTCAGAAGCTTGCTGCGAATATAAAATTAGGATTTCTTACATATAAATACACTAGGTCAAACAATTGAAAAAAAATATTCCTTTTTAGTGCATTTGTATAAAAGTTTGTATCAAATATTTTCCAATCATTCTCATTCATATTATAATAGACCGGATCTGCTCGAAACAAGCCAACAAAATAATACAGCAAATCATTCAATCTCTAAGAAACTATGCTAACAGACTAGATAACTTCCTGAGCACGGGGAGTGATTGTAAGTAGTTATGCAACACTGAAATTTGGAAAACTGAAAAAAAGTTAGAACTAGATACTTTACTGAAGGCTTTCCAGTGTGCAGAATAATACCCGTAACGACAAGAATGAGATATTTTAGTGTAAAAATAGACATTTTTTTGGTCATGTCAAATGATAATACGTTTAGACAGTAAAACAAAACAAGAAAAATATGAAAATTTGTTGACAATTGCCAAAAAAATACTTCTTTGAAAATGTAATTAGAAACTCTGATTAAAAATATAAGACCAGACCACGAACGCGATGGTCAGGTGATTCGAAGAAATGAGCTGTACCAAGATGAAGAAGCAAATCACCCATGATAGAGAAGCATGGAAGAGAAAAAGGATGGACTATGGCCAGAAATGGATGTTTGAGACTGTTTAGATAGATACCTTCCAATTTCTTTTTTGGCGCTCATACATGGGATATCGTCTGTTAACTAAGTTTGGGTATATCCTGTGAAGATCAAGCAGTTATATCTATTGGTGGCAGAGGCAAAAGATCTATGAAGTAATTTTCATCTTGAACACTTTTCTGTGTAGTTTGCTGAAATTATTTTGTTTTATGAGGAAATTCACTAAATGGCTTGAGGGTCTGACATATTTCCAATATTATAATATGCAAGAAACCAATCAGCAACATCAAAGTGTCGGAAAATGTGTTGACGTAACGAAAAATAACATTCTGTAATCAACTGCATGAGAAACTAATTTTCTTGGAAGTAATTAAATTTTCTCGAGCAATCGAATAGCTCTCAAAGTTACCGATACTAAGAATGAGATATTTACAAAAAATATTTTCGAAGAGTTTGTAAAACAATTGACTTGATGAATATTCAAGACTGCTTAACGCTTATAATTTCCAAAGTTGCTCGAGATCAGTTTAATATACTTCAAAATAATTATTGACCCAGCTGGAGTTCGAAAAATAGATTAGGAGATAATAAACTTGTTTCGGAGTTACACACAATCCAACAATCTATCGTAAACTGGCCCTACACATAATTTTACTTTGTTAAGATGTTGTTACCAAGTTCATGAAGGGCTATACTGAGTGTGAATAGTTTATGAATAAAATAATTATTGAAAAAACGGTTTAAAGACAAGCTTTTATTCAAATGCACTAAACAATTGAGATTAATTGCTTTGGATGTCTGACGTAGGTTATTCCGTGAGTTATAGATTCAAAAGCTTGTCGCGCGAAGTTTTCGGCAAGTTTTGAATCTATAACTTATGGAATAACCTACATCACACGTCCAAAGCAATTATTTTTCACTTTTGTGTGCATTTGAATGAAAGCTTGTCTCTAAAAAGTTTTTTATTAATAATTTTTTTTGTGCGTTTTAGTACTCAAGTACGCTATGCATTTTTGTTAAAGCATCGTTATTATGAGGCCTTTTTCCCTTCAATGGGGAGACCATGTGAAGATTAACTCATCCGCCATCTTGGTGTTGCCATCTTCAATTTATGAATTTTAACTAAAACTCAATATTCTTCGACTGATTTCATAATCTCCGACCCCAAAAACCCCGATATACCAATTTTGAATCGAATCGGACCATAATTACAAAACTCATCCGCCTTATTGAAATTGTGAACTTCGATAAAAAATTCATAATCTACGACCCTGAAAACCCCCACATACCATTTTTGAATCGAATCATACCATAAACCTAAATCTTTTCCGCCATTTCGTTTTTTCTCTCACCAAAATTATATGAAGCACCATTTCAATTTCATAAACTCTGCCAAAAAATTCATAAGCTCCGGCTCATAAAACCCCTCCGCCATTTTGGAGCCGCCATCTGGAATTTATGAATTCGGACAGGAAATTTATCATTTCCGACCCCGAAAATCTCCACATATCAATTTTGAATCGAATCGTACCATAATCACAATATTTGTCCGCCATCTTGGAATCGCCATTTTGTTTTTTTTCCTTAACGAAAATTGAATAATGCATTGTCATCGGATTCATGAACACCTGCCGAATTTCACCTCAATCGGATGTCGGCAAGTGCTCCAAAAATGGATTACAAATTTTGAACCGGAAAGAATGACATACGAACGAAGCAAGTTGAATAAAAACTCACTGGTGATTTTCATCGAGCGGCAGATAAGAATCGTCCTCCCAGTATGAAAATGTTATAGATTTTTAGCGAGCTGGAATCGTTCAAATGTGTACGACGCCAATCCAATTAGGGATACTATGCAAATCATTGAAGCACTTATAAAAACAAACAAACTTTGATAATAAAATAAAATAAATTACTTCGTTAAGTGAACACACTGTATGTCATGACATTTCAATCCATTCAACTTCAATACTGTCATAGTACTAAATACCTGTTCCACATAATGTACTACAACCTGGATAATAATTGTTTTACAACTGACAGTAAGTTGTATCAATTTTCTACAGTCCATCTATAGAGGAACTCAGATTTTAAGAATCTATCAATTACAAATAGGACTTTATGATGAACAACAATTTTCCATATAAAATAATCTGTCTACAACCCGTTATAAAATAAATTCCATTTTATCTTCAACTATACTGTATATAATATCTACTATTTTATTAATTTAACAATCAGATATATTCATGAGCAGTTCATAGGATGCACATATCCGATGGTAATTCTATTTTCTGAAATGGTATTTCAGAGTGGTTATTTGTTTTCAGGCAATTATTTATAGCCGTTCTCATTCTTAGCGGGAGACGTGAACATGTTTTCACTTTCAATCGCTGTAATTAATCTTGGAAATTAATGATGTAATTCCCAATCAGTTTTTTATTCCACACAGGATGGTATCATATGTGATGAAGGTTTAGTTCATGAAGAACATTTTTTATTATGTCTTATGCTTTCTTATGTTATCTCTTGACATATTTATTACTTAATGGATTTTTTCTGTATGATCATATGGTATCAACATTTACGTCATCTTAGAATGGATTATACGTTGAATGTATATTCGAGGTGGCCACTTCTTTATATATGAATTCGTTATATCTATGTATGTATACTCTCGGAGCATAACAAATTCATGATTATTGAATGAATGTGATTTTTTGTGGAGGAACCACGTTTCTTGACATGTTTTTTTGGGTGATCTTCCACAGTCTGAAAACGAAAATAAAATGAGGAAAATATATACAAGTGTAGAAAGGGCAAACTAATTATTTCACCCCGATAAGTAATTGCGTTCACCAAATTATATTTCCTATAGAAAAATGATTCAATTTGTCAGTAACTTGTCGTTTCCTTAATTTGCCTATGAAAAAATAGTAAACATTCAAAAGATACTTCTCCATAAAGTTTTCGATTGACGTTTCGGGGACTATATCTGCCCCCGTTCTCAAAATCTTCTGAATCTCCTTTAATTGTTTGAATCATTTGGATTTTTCTTGCAGAGTATTTTTCGCTTCTTCAAATGACGGATGTCAATTGAGATCTGTAAAAAAATTTGAGAGTGACGTATTGCTCATTTGATGTATGGGGTGTTGTTTAGATCAGTTTATTCTACCATATCTCACTTCTTCTCTGAGTAGAGGTAACCATATATGGTCCGTTTCAACAGAATTTGTTGAAAAGCAGTTGTAATTGGAAAGAAGAATACATACCGTTTCTCTTTCAATTTTCTCCTTGTATAGATTTTCCTGACTATATTTTCATTTTCAGAATGTGGAACCTTTCCCAAGAAAATTCATGATTATTCTCAATTCCAAGACAAGATCATTAAAAGTGCAGTTTTCTGACTCATTTTATAGAAAACTATGAGGAAACTGTATTTAGATGCCCATGGAATCGTTGAGTTATTCTTAAAATTTCCTGGCTTATATATTCATTCTATTGCGGATATTTCAAAGCAGTCCATTCATTCAATATCAAGAAAAGGATTACCATCCAATTCCGAGAGTGGTCTTATCTCAACCCATCGAAAATAAACTACCAAAAGTTCACGGAAAGCCCATACATATTTCATCGCCAGTCCCCAAGCCTTCTGAGAGTTTTCAACATCTTAGAAAAGTACATATTGCAGTGTATCAATACCGGAAAAACTAAACTTTCGAATGCGAATTTCCAGTAGCATTTTACTTCCTGTCCTGAAACGATATTTCCTCATGAGTCTCTCTTGGACGATATTTCTCTAGCGAGATTGTATATGGCATGACAGTTGACCATTCGATTTTCCATATGTACAAAACTCGTGGAAGCAATATATTTTCGCAGAGTCATCCCGCTTTTTATGGTGCATTTCTCGCATGCATTGAATATACAGTGCGGTCCATAGCTATGGAATAAATTCAGTTTTAGCGTTTTTATGTATTTGTTTGAAAAAACCTGGAATACGAATACTTCTTTCACCCCCTCTGAATTATGAGTACCCCTTAAAGAAATTTGAATGAGAAGAGGGGTCGTGTGGCACCTTGTTCGCAAAAGATTTTTATTCTCGGTTCAGCAATATTAAGATTTTCAAATTCGGTGAAATCAGAACTGAGAAAATAAATTTTGCAAATGTAAAATTTGAATACTTTACGAACAATGAAGGAAATAATGTCACATAATGTTTAGGAGGTATTTTTCAATTCATTTTACAATTAAATTAAATGTTCAAAATGACCACCATTCATTTCTTGACAATGAGCAAGTCGATCTTGAAATTCTCGTAAAACATTTTGTAGGACCTCAGGGGTTATGTTCTCAATTCCTTCCGTTATCCTAATTTTTAAATCTGCAATATTGTTTGGTCTATTGAAATATATTTTGGATTTTAAATAATCCCATGAGAAATAATCAGGTATTTTCTCATCTGTTTTTCTAAACGTCAGGAAAACCCACATAAATAACGTAATGTCAATCTAGTAGGCTACTGTTATTTTGATATTTATAAGTTGCTGACGCACGTCAGTGTATTGAAAAATATTTGTGTGTGTATTCGATTCAACTATGGCTCATTTATCCGAAACTCGAAGAATAGACATTTTAATTATGATTGGATGCGGTAATAAAACAAGAACTCAAATGGAACTTTATGAAATGTTCAATGATAAATACCCTGGTCAACACGTCTCACAGTCTACAGTTAGCAAAATAGAAACACAATTTCGTGAAACTGGATATGTGAAAACTATTCAAAAACCAGGTCGAAATGTTATATTTCCTCAATCGCTAACAGTAATTAGCGATTGAGGAAATCCGCATATGACAAGTAGACAACTTGCCGCCGACAATCATCGATATTGAGAGCTTTACATAAAGAAAAATACCATCCTCATGAAGTTCAGTTGGTTCAGGAGTTAAATGAGGATGATCCTGATAAAAGGCAACAATTCTGTGAACTGATGATGGACAGAATGGAAGCAGATTTGCAGTTCATGAACAAAATTGATTTTTCTGATGAAGCTACTTTCCATTTGAATGGAACGGTTGATAGACAAAACTGTATTGGATATGTGAGGCTAACACACAATATCCTGAGAAAGGGAACGTTTGGGCATTAACAACAATAACAACAAAATTATTTGCCCATATTTTTCTGATGGTGAGGTTCATCTTCATTTTTTGATGAATTTTTCACAGCCTACATTAAAAAGACTTCTTCTTGATGTTAATGACCCAAATGCAATACATATATCAATTTGGTAGCAACAAGACGGAGCTCCACCGCATTACAAACGTATTGTTAAAGATTAGTTGAACGAAGTTTTTCCCAATAAGTGGATGAGAAGACGTGGAACGATTGAATGGCCGCCTAGATCCCCCGATTTGACCCCTCTCGAATACTTCTTATAGTGTTATTCAGAATCAAAAGTATATTTCAATGGACCAGACAATATTGCAGATTTAAAAGTTAGGATAACGGAAGAAATTAACAACCTAACCCCTGAGGTCCTACAAAATGTTGTACGAGAATTCCAAGATCAGCTTGCTTATTGTCAAGAAGTCATTTCGAACATTTAATTCAATTGTAAAATAAATTGAAAAATACTTCCCAAACATTATGTGACCTGTAAAGAGAGTTGGCGGCATGCAGACAAGAATTTTTAAATTATAGAAGAAGATATCCTCGGGCGGGGATCGAACCCACGAACTCATGATTACCGGTCAAGTGCTCTTCCAACTGAGCTACCGAGGATGTAGGTACGCAACCGCGATAGGGATATCGCTTTCTAGAATTTAATGTTGGTGTGTTTAAGGAAAGTTATGAGGTGGAAGGAGTCTCATTCGCTATTTGAGGTCGTCGGTTCGATATCTTTTGCTAGAATTAAAAAATTCTCGTCTGCATACCGCCAATTATCTTCACTTTATATACACACATAGGCATAAATTTCCCTTCTTGGTTATGTGACATTATTTCCTTCATTCTGCGTAAAGTCTCAAAATTTTACATTTTCAAAATAAATTTTGTCAGTTATAATTGCACCAAATTTGAAAAACTCAATATTGATGAACAAAGAATGAAAATCCCTCTCGAACAAGGTGCCACACGACCTTTCTTCTCGTTTAGTTTTTTTGAGGGGGTGCTCATAATTCAAAGGGGGTGCAAGAAGTGGGTAATATTTTCATACTGTAAATTGTCAATTCGACAATTGAAATCGACCTGTTTCAGGTTTTTTTTAAACAAATACATAATAAAGCTGAAAATGAATTTATTCCATACCTATGGACCGCACTGTATACCGGCCTCTTTGAGGCCGTTCTCAATATTCTTCCAAAAGCGTGGCATTCAGTTTGTGGGCCTAGAACGGATCCTATAAATTGACCCAAATGGAAAATGATACCAAAAATGACGTGGAAGTAGTTGTGTGGAATGTGAACAGAAATTATTTTTGAAAGATCTCGAAATGTTTATGAAAATCAATGACTTTTTCGTGGTTTTCCGAAACCGCATAGAATAACATTCAACATATATTCGAAAACTATACACTGTACCACTAAAAAAATTCCAGCTCAATTTATGTTGGGATGTTGAAACCTGACGATGAAGACTACAACAATAATAATAATCATTATAATTGGAATATCCCAACAGCTGCAATGGCTATCACATGCGATATGAACAGAGGCGTACTATACTAATTTCGTAACAATATCATGGATTTGTTATGAATGTCAGGTTATCAGATTATTGTCATGCATGACGAGACTACGAATAAATATATTCATAATTGGATTATTGAATTATTGATCTTCACAAATATAACCCTATATTATTCTCATCAAGTTGACAATAGCGCATGATAATCTTCCAGAGAAATGCTATTGCCATCAAGATAATAGAAAATATAACAAATACAAAAATCGTGAGGACCTCTCTCCTCAGAGTACATTGAACATATGTAAACAGTTTCAAGGTTATAAAATTTTATTAACTTACGTTTCTGAGTTTCTATTACACATACTTGCTGTATTTCTCATTTCTCGAATCTTCATTGCAAAACTGCAATAATGAGACAATATAACTAACGTATGAGTTAAAATAAAAAAACAAATACACATATATTTTCTACTTTGCTCCGAAATCTTACATGCGCAATAGAAATATTCAATTCCACAACGCTACAAATACACGTATAATTCCAAAGACCAAACGGAGCTGCCGTAAAATCAGGGACTACCAAGCCAGAGGTCCGGGGTTCAATCCTCAACACGACCTTATTTTTTTATTTTTATTCATATTTTATGTTTTGCTGTGAGTACTAACATTTTGAACCCATTTCATTCGGTTACTTGATTGGTCAGGTTTTCTTCAACTCCGAATGTTATTCGATATGTTGATTTAGATTTTCTTCTCAATATTTTTGCATGTGAAAGTTGACGTTTTCTGATTTGTTTGAAAATATGAACAGGATGTTAATAAAATCAGATGTGCGACTGAAAGATAAACTTTAGTCACTATTTTCCATCGTTCAGAATGACCTCTTGTGGGGTATTCATGTTGAAAAGGAAAACATTCTCAATTGAATATTGAATAGAAAGATTTTTCTGTGAATTGAAAAATCCACGATAATAATATGTTTATTCAATATTCAATTGAGTATATTTTTCATTTCAACTTGACATTTTCTATTCCATCACATTCAATTGGCATTATATCATGCAATACTATACCTATATATCATTTTTCCAAACTCCTCCGCCACAGTAAAACGTATTTTATTCCTGATAATACTATTCGTTATATTCAATCGAATTGACGTAACACATATTCAATGTAAACCATCAATCCTACTTCGGTATACAAAAAACATAATAAATTATGTCCATAAAAAGATATAATCATCTGAACACACGTTATTTAGAAATATAAAAGAAATAAAAAGATCTTCCACGTATTACCACTCAACGATAATATCCCACTTTTATTCGCATAGATATCCGTTCATGTATCATTTTAAATTTCCCGCAAGCAGAACAGCAGTTCGGATGGTTTTGTACACCTTCGGAATTGTATGAGCAAGGGCTAGACGCTTGTTACACAGACTCGTGTATAATAGAAAGAGACAGAGAGAGAAAGCGAGAGAGAAAGTCGCATGAAGGGGGCATAAAGCTTTTTTCTTACGTGAAGATTTCTACCAGTCAACACATACCAAAAGACGAGTATAAGAACTTCTTTCCAATAGAAAAAAAAAATATGATATGACAGTTCAACGCGGTTTTGCAGCCCTTTAAAGTATACTCAAATGGAGTACGGGATTTTTTTTTCGATATAACGATACCAATAAAACAGGTCATCTTCTTTCAATTTCAACGATTATCTAGACATTATTGCTGGGGATGAAATATATGCATGAAAAACATATGCATTTGGAGAAAATCCTAAACGAAGCAATAACCTTGGTATGCCTCGTAGAAAGAAGGTGTAACACCGAGTTGGGAGCAAATGTAATGAATTCAGAAATAACTTGAGACCTCTATAAAATGAATGGAAAACTCACACACACACTGATTTGATTGAATGAATAATTATCACTTATAATTTCACGAGAGGCTTGTATTTCATCGGGTAAATTTGGGTTGTTTAATAAGAAACTGTTGCCTAGCAATTGGAGGAGGAAAACTGTCAACTATTAAAAACGCGACACCGAAGTGGAGCGTTTTTAGGTTGACAGTTTTTTGAGTCAAATTGCTAAAGGAAAGAGTTTAGAATTTGAACAACACAAATTTACCTGATATCAATACAAACATCGAGTGTAATTCGGCAGGACTATTTAATGAATAAGAAACATATCAATGCAAACTTTATTTATGAAACATAAAAAAAAAACACATTTATTGAAATTCATACTAGGAACAGTGATGTTGCTGCGGGTGCCACAGCTAATCGTTTCTGTAGTAGATGTTGAAGTTTTTTTTTCTAAACGAATTGATTGAATAATGCTCGAATGGTACTCTTTGCTTTTATTGACGATGAATTGCTGTGTCCTGTTATTTTTATGAGAGCTTGTTCTTCAATTCGCTAACTGCTGCCGCTCGATTTGAGTGATTTGTAATTTTGACACGTTTGACATTTATACCAATACGTTGTGCTGAACATTTAGTCCATTTGGAAATTTCATAAATTCTTATATCAACCTTTAGAATTTTTCTTCTTCCAAAAGGGATTTGGTGTGAGAAATACTGTGTCCAATGTTATAAAAGTGTCTCGTTTTTCCATTAACATTTTGAATAAACGTATTAGACAAATATCTTCCTCCAAAATAGTAGGCGTAATCCATTTGCTGTCACATAATTTATTGTTACCGCCTTGTCTCGTTTTCAAAAAAAGAGGATTATACTCGATACATCCAGTTTCTTTTCCATTATTTTCAATATCAGATACGAAATAAGTGGTTTTGCAGTAAGCTGTTTCTCCTCCGCGCCAAGCTAATTCAAACGCCAAAATGTGATATAATTTCTTTTGAAGTCCTTCCGGTTCATTTCCGTCATATAATCTGGCCATTGCAAATACTTCAGATTTATTAAGAGCTGATGCACTAGATTTTCTCTTTTCGGGTTGGGCTTGTAGGATTTTATGTTTAGCATTACGCGCAGTTCGTGATGAATTGAACTGAACGTCGGTGAAAGGGTTGAATACGATATTGAATTTGTTATAATATTTACTTTGTAGCATTTTAGCGGTGGTGTTCCAAATTGTTTCAACTGCCGCTTCTTTGTAGCCTTCTCCGTTGCCTTTTCGCATATTGAATACCCGATCTTGCAATATTACATTCAATTTCTCGATGGAAGTATCTGGCTCAAATTTATACTTTTTGCATCGCAAAACGTAGAAAATTGTCGCCAGATTGATGATTGCGTCGCAACTGTATTAGTAGGCACACAGGTATTAACAATTTGACTAATTTCGGCGTTCGTAGACTCACCGAATCGACTCATTGTTAGTGCTTAGAAATTCAATAAGTTGTTGACAAACATGTCAAACCATTTATTATGGCAACCATCACCGCGATAATTGATAAACAAATGAATAAGTGAAAAAACCACAAGTGCATTTGTCGCTGTAAAAGTTGCAGGTAACTTTTGCCGCTGCCAAACTGACAATTGCACTGTGGCATATGCCATTTTTAATACATGAGTTAAATTGTCACTTATAATTGCACGAGACGTTTGTATTTTATCGGGTAAATTTGGGTTGTTTAATGAGAAACTGTTGCCTAGCAATTAGACGAGAAAAACAGTCCTCTATTAAAAACGCGACACCGAAGATGGAGCATTTTTAGGTTGACAGTTTCTCGAGTCAAATTGCTAAAAGAAACAGTTTAGAATTTGAACAACACAAATTTACCAGGTATCAATACAAACATCGAGTGTAATTCGGCAGGACAATTTAATGAATAAGAAGGTTGGAAACATATCAATGCAAACTTTATTTATTTTGGCAACCAACACCGCGATAATTGATAAACAATTGAATAAAAGAAAAAACCACTAGTGCATTTGTCGCTATAAAAGTTGCAGCTAACTTTTGCCGCTGTCAAACTGACAATTGCACTGTGGCATATGCGATTTTTTATACATGAGTTGAATTGTCATCAAATATTTTTTTTTCAAAATTCGACCAATCAGCAGAAATATCCTGGAGAACAGAACTGCAAAATACAATTCGTTTGAACAAATATAGTGCAATTCGGAATCAGGATTTGGATTTCCTGTCATATATTCACAAGGCCCTGAGAAAAAATAATAGCAATGATGGTATAAACACACACTATATACTCTATTTCTTCAGTGACATGATTTTCAACACTCTGGTAACTCTTATAATTTCTGTATTGAGAAAAATACTTTTAGGTATCTTGAAACCTCTCAGGGTTGTTTATAAATAAATTATGTTCATTGGAAGAATCAACGTTCAATTTCCATGGTTTTTTTTGACCTAATTTTTGGTAAATGGCTTCAAAACACAAATTGATTCAGGAATAAAATATCCACTGCTTTGGCTCTTCTAGTTCTGACAAAACGAATTCAAGTTGGTTGGCTGGGGTGTAGATAGCAACAGTGTTTAATTTCTGAAATAGTAATTGGGGATCGCCCCCGAACATGTCTCCTGAATTTAAATCTCTTCTTGATCACAAATAAACTACGTGATGCCTCAAGGCTCCGTTCTAGACCTATTTTAATTTTGATTGCCCTGGTATATTCCAAAACAAAAGTTTTATTTCATCACTGACAATACAATCATCATGATGCATTCGAACTAACTGAAAATCAACAAATGGGTTTCAGACGCATAGTATAATGCTAAAAACAAACCCCGAATAAAAAACCAGAATTTTTATTAGGGGTATCAGATATCTTCTTGTGTTATGGTTAATGGCAAACTTCTTTGGTCAGATCATAGACATCCTATGAAATGTATCAAAGAACTCACTCCTATTATTCCCTATTTGAGTAATACTTGTTCTCATAAGTTATTATAGAATGAATGTATGCATAGGCTCGCCGCAGATTCTAGTTACATTGTAGAGCATTCTACTTTATTTATTCCTATTAAATTATATATTGATTATTCAACTTCTTCTGAGCAATTAATAGTATCTATAAACAAACAACGTGATTTATAATAACTTACTACTACAACTCACTATAATAAATCAGAAAAGATTCTTGGAATTATTTACGAACCGAATATCAAGGTGGTTCTGTTCTTCTGTACAAGCCGTTTGGCCGAAAGGGAACAGTCCATTATTGTTATTGACGGCAGTAATGTCAATTGAATAATTTTGACGTTTTCAAATTGAGTTAATACCTAATTATTCTGAGTTTTGTGCTGAAAAAGATGAATTCAGATAGTAAAGATGAATTATTATGTACACCTCCAGAAATAAGACAAGTAGCTAATGTTACCATACAGAATTTATTGCCCGAAAAATCCCAAACCAAATATAAAGGTGTATACAAAAATTTTCAAGATTGGGGTAGCAGCAAGAACATTAAGTCATCGTTCACAGAAAATGTACTTTTGGCATATTTCAGCACTAAATATAAAGCATCGTCCCTATGGACTTTCTACTCCATGCTAAGAAGCACACTCAACATAAATAATGGAATCAATATAGAGAATTATTTGAAATTACGCGTGTTTCTTAAACGTCAATCAAAGAAACATGTAGCTAAAAAGGCAAAAACTTTTAGGACAGAACAACTTGATAATTTCATAAATGAAGCTCCTGATGAGAAATACTGATATATCGCAAACGATATTATTCTTTAAATTTCAAAATGGAAAATATCACTCACAAAGAATTGGCATCAATGAATTTGGAGCAATAGGATAAGACATTGCTACATTTTTTGAATTACCACACTGCAATTTATATACAGGGCATTATTTTCGCCGCTCGTCGGCAACTTTATTAGTAGATGCTGGAGGGGATATAACGGCACTGAAACGCCATGGCGGTTGGGTTGGCGATCAACTACTGTGGCTGAGGGGTACGTTGATGATTCCGGAAAGAATAAGACAGATACTGCAAATAAAATATACAGTTCTATAACACCTCAACCAGTTAGTACATCGACAACATATATGCAACAAACTCAAAATGAGACAATAAACTTGCATAATTCAGTCCCACATATTCAGTTTACTGGTTGTTGAAATTTTACAGTTAATTTTATCAATAAAAAAAATGAGTAATTACAATTGAAAATTTCATAGCATTGTTACAGTTAACTATTAAGATTTGTGCTGCAAACTTCATCTGCGTGAGTTATGACCTACATTACCGCTCGTTAAATAATATACTATTATAACTTCCAACTCATTCCTCAGTGTATATTTTTTGTTGTTTACTCCATGTCAAACAGAATGAACTTATCAAGGGATATGCAATTATAATGCTTGCTACTATCATGAATTGGTTGATAAATTTGAAGGAATCGCAGGAATTTTCCAGCCTATTTCGTTGAAACAAAGGGACAAATAACCCACCATTTTATTTTTTCAAAATGCATGTGTGTAATTTTCTATAGTCTAAAAAAGCTCACGATATATTTCAATTCGTAATTTGTATAAGAAATTATATATTACGAATCGAATTTGTAGAAGCCAAGATCAGTTCTTCTTATCATAATAGGGTGAGGTTCTAGAGTGCTTTTAGCTGCAGCGTCTTCAGGAATTAAAATATATTTCGCTTGGGGGAGCCAAAGATGTGAGTTCTAAATATACCAGCAATTAGCAACAGCCAATGCATAGAATGCAAATACGTGGACAATTTCGCTTCTACTGATACCTTAACTGGGGATACCTAGGAGAAAATCATAAAAATAAATTTCAATTGATCCAATTACTGAATTCAATTTGCGAAAGAATATGACTTGTCCATCCCTGGTTCGAAGCACAAAGAATCTTCAAACATCCATCATCGTTCCATGTCGTATTCCATTAGTAACGAACAAATATCCCGCTGAAAATGAGGTGAAGTCTTTTCGGAACATGCAATGCAATTTTCGACGCTCTCAGTCACCCGCAATATGTTCGGAAGTATCCGCTCACAACTGAAAACTCTCGACATTTATCCAACAGAACTGATAATCCTGTTTGATCGCTCGGAACAAATAGGCTGTCATATTTATCAATTCCGAACATCGACTCGAACGTCGATCCACAATGAACGAGACCAAAATTTATGATTCTATGGCTCATAGTTCATCGCTTGTCGAATAAATCCACCCTCAAACATTAATTACTCCCTTGACAATTACATAACAAATCTCTGTAATCGACTCTCCTGTTACATAACAATTTCATTGTTGGACCTCTGCGTCAGATTTTTATTACATGTTTGGCAATCAGTTGATGTTTGCTGATCCACTGCGATATCAAATCTCTTCCAAATTATGTCCGTCTATATGAGCTGCAGGCAGTTGATATTATACACTGCGGCCCAAGTGAAAACCATTCACCAATTGCTCTGAATATTCTGTCTTCAATGACTGAATGAGAAGTGCAATATACATTAGCAAATGTACGATTCATGAGTGATTTTCTTCAAGTTCAGAATGGTGAAAATTGTGAATTCGAGTTGAGTTCGTTCTAAATGAAAATCTCATATTCATACGAATGAAGAAATACGCGTTTCGGTGTTTTCATACGTTTTTTACAAGCTTTCATTTGATTAAACGGTTTTATTTAGCTTGCTTGTTTGTGTCTTGTTGACCGATTGATCTGAAATTTGGCACACATCTTCAGTTCTGATGACAATACAATTGGCGAAGACACGAAATTTTCAAAATAGTTTTAATGGATTTTACAGCTTGGGAAAACTGTGTTGGTATTTTTTTTTATTTTAATTTTATAAAACCAAATATATTTGAAAACGGTAAAATTTAGATAGCTTCTTTTTAGCACCATTGCAGAATGTTTTGACGTAATCTTCCGATCAAACAATCCCACAGTTGACAGCTTCAATAAATTTTGCAACGTTGCCATATATTCAAATCTCAGGCAGCGCTTCCATGATGGACCATAATGATTCATAATATCAAAAATAACGAGGTTAATGTGATAGTGTTCTAGTTCTGACATTTATAGTTAAAGCAACTTGGCAACATTGCCGTTTAACGTCACAATCAACCCGATTACGCCTATTGGCTGCTCGGTCGTTTACGTCACAAATAGCGCCAATATTGGAAACTTCAAAATTTAATGATTTTCAAAAACGAGTGGGAACTGCTGTAATTGAAATTTGAGTAAAATCATTTTTTTGTGACATTTTAAAATGCGTTATGTATTTTAAAGCATATTTAAAGCGATAATAATTTCTCGTGTCCCCGCCTATTATGTGTATTCAGTATCATTGAATATACAGGATGGCTGCCGCCACAAAATGTCGCATCACATGTTTTTTCACAACCCTCTCAATATGGATAACAATGAAAGAGCTTGACTAGTAGAATACAGTACACTATGAAAAAATTCCAAATCCAATAGGGATTAGTCAGTCAATACAACCCCCTCAATATGGATATCAAATGAAGGGGCTTGACTAGTAGAATACAGTACACCATGGAAAAACTCCAAATCCAGGATGGCGTCCGGAACAGAATTGCAGGTCATAGAGTTTAGACAATCAATACAACCCCCTCAATATGAATTTTAAACGAAAGGGCTTGACTAGTAGAATACAGTACACCATGGAGTTTGGACAGTCAATACATTAAAACTGAAATCTGGGTATCTAATCAAAACAATGGACTTCGTGAGTCAAGCTTGAATCCCCCACACAAGTCAAGATTTCGTATCGTTGTCATGGCTTCCACTGTCCACAAAATGCAAGGCAGCACTGTAGACCACGCAGTTGTGTATTTAGGATCGAGATTGTTTGAGGAAGGACAAGCTTACGTGGCACTGAGTCGAGTGAAGTATTCGGGAGGATTATGTATTGAGGAGTTAGATTGCAACAAACTGACAGGAAAGAAACCTTGTGATAATGAGGCACTAGATGAACTAAATATTAAACAACAAACTTGAAAATATTTTTTTTTAAAGTTGAATGGTTTTATTGTAAAGAAACATAATAATGATGCAGATAATGTACTGAAAGCTGAAACATAATCAGGTATGTACCAGGTACCAGTCAACACACCACTCTCCTCATCAATATAGGCCATTGATTAGACTAAAATGAAATCGTTCGGTGCGTCGAATTTCTTTTATCTACAGTCAACCGCTCATATCATTATATGCTTTGGATGCATCTTCCCAATAGACAACTCGTGCAAAGTGTGTGTGAAAGTAAATCCGTCACTATCACCGTGCGACATCACAGAACGATCATTTACATATTTACTCAGGTTACGCTCCCCACGATTTTATTTTAGTCTGATCAATGCCTTATATTGATGGGGAGAGTGGTGTAATGACTGGTACCTGGTACCCAACGAATAATTTTTTAGCATTTAGTACATTATTATGTTGCGTAACAAAAAACCGTTTAACTTAAAAAAAATACTTATCCTATTGGAAATTCAATTTCTCAAGGAGGTGAAATGAGGGGGTGAAAATGTGTATGTGGGATCAGTTAGTTTTGAAGTTAGAGTCATGAAAATAGGTATGTTATAATCGACTTCACCAATGGAAAAATATTCAATTCAATTCAATTTCTTTATTTCCAATCAGACTTATACATACATAAGTATAGGATATTGTCAGGTCAATTTTGAATAATCTGTCGAAAAACAATCATTACAGAATACAAATATATATAATAGTATAGTATATAATAATATAATATATGCTGATGTATATAAAAAACAGAGTGTAGAGACAAAAAACAGTGTAGGAAGAACAGTGTATAAAGAAGTATATAAAGGACATTGTATAAAAGTGTACATGAGTAGGTGGTTATACCAGGTTACAACACATATATATTCCGGAATCGAATAGAAAGACCCGTTAAATAAAAGTTTTCGAACTTCATATTTGAATTTGTTCACATTTGATAATATTTCAAGCCTAGTGGGTAAGTGGTTGTATAATTTGATCGGCAAAACCAACGGACTGTTAGCCACAGTTGACAAACGATGGGATGGTATATTGATATTGAAGTTTTGCCTCAAGTTGTGTACCATATTTTCACGAGACTGGTTGAGAATAGCTGGGTTATTTTTTATATATAATATGCAATTATAAATGAAGAGAGAAGGGAACGTTGAAAGCTCAAGTTGTTTAAACAATTGGCGACAGGAAAACGTCCTGGGTTTGAACATCATGTTACGTACAATCTTTTTTTGTTGAATAAAAACTTCATTAGACCTAGAACTGTTGCCCCAGGCTAGAATCCCATTATTCATGGTTGAATAAACGTATGAATAATAGTAAAATTTCAAGAGATTGTGATCAATTCTTGATCGAAGTTGCCAGATTACAAAACAATGTCTCGCTAATCTTTTCAGAACGTTATCGATTTGATACGTCCATGAAAGTTTAGAGTCTATTAAGACTCCCAAGTATTTTACTACTTGCTTTTGTTCAATAGATTCATCATGTAATTTTATTATAAAACTTTTATCTATTATCTAAATCTTTCAAGGAGAACATGATTAATTCAGTCTTGCTTTGATTCAATATAAGGTTGTTCTTTTGACAATAACTATTGATATAATTTGCGGCCTCAGTACATGTGTTGTTCAGATTTGCTAGAGATTCCCCAGAGCAGGCAACAGAAGTGTCATCTGAGTATAACGATATGTGAATTCCAGACATGTTTTTGTATGTTATATCATTTACAAAAATTATAAATAACAGAGGCCCCAGCAAACTACCCTGAGGGACGCCGCTGCTTACCGCTTCTACTTCAGAGTAATACGAAATATCGTTAAGTCGTAATCTAACACGTTGCGTACGATTTGATAGAAATCCCTCAAGCCACTGTAAAGCATTTTCTCGTATCCCATAGCTTTCCAACTTTTGAAGTAGGAGTTCGATGTTAATTACTTCGAATGCTCTCTGTAAATCGAAAGAAAGACAGGCTGCAAACCTACTTTTATCTAAGTTTTGAAGAACTTCATTATACAGTGCTATGATTACTTGATTGGTAGACATTCCCCTTCTAAAACCGAATTGAAAGGGACTGAAAAATGTATTATTATCAAGAAATGTCACCAGTCTCTGGTAGAATGCTTTTTCAAAAACTTTGGAGAATACTGATAACAATGCCACCCCCCTATAATTAGAGATATCGTGAACGTCCTTTTTTATGAATTGGTTGAATGATTGCCATTTTTAAAATATCAGGGAAACTTCCTTCTGAAAATGAATCATTAATAAGCTGAGTAAGAGGACTAGCGATATAAGTTGCCACATGTTTTAATAAAGAGCATGGTATATTATTATAAATACAAGTTTATAAAGGGAGAAGAAAATGTATGTAATTGATGAATAGGCAAAGTATCACCTAAAGCTGTTTGTCATCTCAACCTTGGAAGACAAGAATATTGTTGGAAAAATCGAATTAAACGGTTTTCTTCACATAAAAGATTCAATATAAATTGAACCAGAAAATGGTAGATCTCAGGTGAAAAACAACTACTTTCCTGGCAAATACCACGCAGAACGTTGAATGATATTCACCTGAAAATCCATGCATACCTCCATATAAATGGACATTGAATGCAAATGTTCCTTTCTGATAAGCTCGATTATGTTTAATTTGTGTCGTGTTCCCCTAACAATCCGCATACCGGTTTCAGGCTTTTTTGGCCCTCATCAGTACGGAGTAGTCACCAGCCAGAGGTCCGGAGAGCTCTGACCGAAGTGAGACACAACATAAACAGAACCAGCATCGAGTCTATAACACCTATAGGTACGCCGGAAAAGAAAACTTTTAACTGGCGGTACCTAGTGACAGAAAGAAACACTCCGAAAATCTCCCACCTCGATAGGTTTCTAAATAAAAGATTCCTTCTCAGTAGGAGTGGCAAGCCCGACTGGCATATAGTGAAAGATAAACGCCATGTGAAGTGGAATAAATAGAAAAATCGAATTAAACGGTTTTCTTCACATAAAAGATTCAATATAAATTGAACCAGAAAATGGTAGATCTCAGGTGAAAAACAACTACTTTCCTGGCAAATACCACGCAGAACGTTGGATGATATTCACCTGAAAATCCATGCATACCTCCATATAAATGGACATTGAATGCAAATGTTTCTTTCTGATAAGCTCGATTATGTTTAATTTATGTCGTCTTCACCTAACAATCCGCATACCGGTTTCAGGCTTTTTTTTTTTCAGGTGAATATCATTCAACGTTCTGCGTGGTATTTGCCAGGAAAGTAGTTGTTTTTCACCTGAGATCTACCATTTTCTGGTTCAATTTATATTGAATCTTTTATGTGAAGAAAACCGTTTAATTCGATTTTTCTATTTATTCCACTTCACATGGCGTTTATCTTTCAAGAATATTGTTGTTTGGAGCTATATACTGACTACTCCAAATACTAACTATATTCTATATACTATAGTGAACATGAAGAATGAGATAATGATAAAATAATGATATTAATTTAGATTATGGTAAGTTTAGTGATCCACAGATATGTTCTTCAAACGGTTAGGTTGGGATTAGGACCAATGTTATTGAAGAAAAACTATTGTTTTCTCGCCAACGTTTCGAGTTTTAACAAATTCATCATCAGGACTCTATAACAATGAGTTTTACTTTACAATTATTTTTGTGAAAATTTGAATATGGTAAAATAATAGTAAAATATAATGAGAAAAATGATGATGAATTCATTGAAGTTCGAAAGGTTGACAAAAAAACAATATCAGAGATAAAATTGATCCTAATCCGAACCAAACCGTTTGAATATTAATATTAATTTTGACAATATGTTTCAAAAATATTTCAAGAATATATTAGAAATGAAAATGAGAAATTAAATACCTGGTTCGACAACAATAGTTCACTCCTGTACACATCTAAGCATTCGTTACGATTTCTTTTTGGAATTGTATAAGGAAAAATTTCAGTATTCTGTGGGGATCGAATTGTAATGTTTAGATGCGTTGTAGAAAAAGCTACGTGTAAATAATGCTGTGGAGTGTCTTGGGAGGACTAATTAATAATTTTGTCTGGTATTCACTTGTTCTATGTTCGTGAAGGTATTAAGTCTTCCGCGCAGTTATGATTGTCCACTTGTCTGTAGAACCTTATGAGTTAGTGTTAAAAGATGAAATTTGCGCAGACTTTCTAATTTAGCCACCCAGAATCACTGTATTTGAAACTAATATTCTCGTATTTTCCGATACCATAAAAAATCGAATACAATAATTCTGAATTTTTTGGAGTCTCAAAGCATCGGTCTGTAAGATTGCTGGACCGTGAATGCTATTACAATAATATGATTTGGATAATATCAAATATTCGCACAACTCGAGTTTTAGTTTAGTTAATAGAATATCACGATCAG
Source organism: Gonioctena quinquepunctata (assembly GCA_018342105.1). Lineage (NCBI taxonomy): Eukaryota > Metazoa > Arthropoda > Insecta > Coleoptera > Chrysomelidae > Gonioctena > Gonioctena quinquepunctata. Next base: position 207,321 of record JAFIRS010002290.1, on the reverse strand, counting down.
GATACAACTGTCTCAGTACATTATACGAGCTCTGGCAGAGATAACTTACGTGTCTAGAAAATCTGAGGTCTTCATCAACCCATAACCTAAGATTTTTACTTTATTTAACCACGGGTAGCGGTGTTCCTGCTAAGTTAATGTGGAAGCCAGGTGTTAGTAGCGCCCGCTTTGATTTTGAGCCGAAAAGTTTGGCGACAGATTTAGATGGGTTGAGTTTCAGGTTATGTGCAGCATATATGAGGACAGAAGATCATCTTCAATAGTGTTGACGGATACAGGAATAGATACGGTAGGGAATTTCAAATAGATTTGCGTGTCATCGATTAAGTGATGAAGTGTGGCATTCTCAACGTATTCGTGGAAGTCAGATATGTAAATAAAAATAAAGGTGGGCCCAAGAATTGAGGAATAGTCTTGAGGTACTCCGCTCTCGATTGGTAGAGACTTAGAAGTGCCCATTATAACGGATTGGCTTCGTTCATTCCGAAATAAGATCCACTGCATTATTTGAGAATCCAAGGAAGTTGAGTTTGTTACAGAAGACATTATGGTCTGTCATATTGAAAACCTTGGTGTAATCTATTAGGACTAGACACGCCATTCCATTCATATCAATTGCCTTGAAGATATCATCACTGATATTTAATAATGCCGTGGTTGTACTGTGAAATTTATGACACCCAGACAGCAAGGGGGTTATAATATTATAATTTTCCACAAAGTTCAATATTTATCCCTTCATATTTTTTTCAAAAACTTTCGATAAAATCGGAAGGAGACTAATTGGTCTGAGATGTGCCAGTTACGTGGGATTATTACTCTAAGGGATGGGAATAACATTAGCACTCTTCCATGCCATTGGTAATCTGTAAGTAGTAATGACCAAATTGATGATGTATGTTATGTGGTCGAGCAGTTTATCATCAGTATACCTCAACATTCGCGAAGATAATTGGTCCGATCCTGTAGCATTACCTGTGAATAATTTCAGATTTTCATTGGTAGTATTTACTTCTACCGTGTGGAAGTTGAAAAGCTGGGTTTCGGCCCCTCCTTGTCAAATACTTCCATCCTCGACCAATGATTATTTCATTTTATTTTATTTTTGAAAGATAGGTGATTCAACAGATAGATGAGACTAGCCAGTGACAGAATCACACGAATTACATATAAAAGGTGGATTCAACTGAAACAAGACTATACATAATGGAAATATTGTGAAGTACCCCAAAGGAAAAGAAATAATATTCTAGACTGTGGAAACAGATAATTACAGTTGTTGTTTATGTAGTGTTTGATTGACCACAATGAGAAATGACAACATTCAGGAGAGTAGGTAACAGTAGCAATGGTGTTAATAACGAAATAGAAGAAAGTTTTACATATGTTCAAATTATCAACAAGAGAAATCAGATATAAATTATAAATTATTCAGCGCAATATTGCGGGAGCCACTACTCAACAGTTATACAGCACAGACTTCAATTTTCTCTTGAAACTTATCAACCTCGTCGAGAAAATATCAAAGTCTTCATTAGTTGAACAATTACAGAATTTCATACATCTATATAGTGGTGAATTTGACATACAATTGGTAGTTATCCTACCAGTAAAGTAGCCGATGTCGCACAAAATATCTAGTACTATTCAAAAGGAAAAACTTGTACAGTTTGGGGAGTCTATCATGTCATTCAGAATTTTATATATAAAACAGATGTCAAAGAATTGCCTTCTCAGGTTTAGATTTTCAAGCTTGTAAAAAGTGACATTACATTCATATGAGAGGAAGTGACGTCTTTTATTGAAACGAAAATTTAACATTTTTATTAATTCATGCTGTATTTTCTCAACTCGATTAATTTTGTCACTATAAAAAGGGTTCCATACTGTAGAGGCATATTCCAAGTGGCTACGCACGATGGAATTATACAGTGTAATTATTATCTCAGTGCGTCGAAAGGATTTGGTAAAATAAAACCAAGGTTATGTGATGCTTTTCGGATCATATCCTCAATATGGAAGTCAAAATTCAATTCAGTATCAGGAATAACTCCAAGGTCTTCGATTGATTCAACATCATTTATTGATTGCCCGTTTATGGTGAGATCAAAATGAATCGGCGTTTTGTTTCTGGTGAAGAGGATTGTTTGACACTTATCCGGATTCATTTTCAGCTTGTTCAGTTCACAGTCAATGGAAAAATTATCAAGGTCTGTCTGAAGCATATCATAATCTTCCAAGTTAGTGATGGTTCTGTAGACCTTTAGGTCATCTGCGTATAGCTGTATATCTGTATTTTCAAAACATTCGCAGATGTCATTACTAAATTTATTAAACAGTAGAGGGCCGAGATGTAATCCTTGGAGAACACCTGATGTAACTAACGATAACGAAGACCTAGAATTATTTATTACGACATATTGCCTACGATTTTCAATATATGACGTGAGCAACTTCAATAGGTTTCCACAAATACCAAAATTTTGAAGCTTAACGACGAGGGTTGAATGATGTACCTTGACGAAAGCTTCCGAAAAGTCAGTGTTAACTACGCAGGTTGACGTACCCTTTTCCATGGACGAAAAGATTTTTCGAACGTATGGTACAAGATAATGTTGGCCTACGAGAAAAACGATCACTTCGACATTTGATCGACAATATTCCTGAGGAACAGTTATTTGTTTTGTCAATAATCAGCTGATTAGCCAGCAGCGAACCAAATCGACACGTTCAATTCCTATAGTCCGTTCTGTTGCGTTCCATGTGTCCGGCATTGATTCGGTTTGTGGATATACCGAATTATCTGAGCTATCTGGCTTCAAAGCCTTGGCCACCAGGAGATGTGTTGTCGGTTACTTCTGTTCTATTGCCATGCCATCGAATGCTATAATGAAAAAGAGAGAGGATATTTCCATAATTGAGATACTGGGAAATTCTAATTTGCCTATGAGAGAAGGAATGAGTCGTTTCTCACATAATTCCTTTTGGGAATTCCAATGCTTTCTGACATGTATAGTGGTTAACCCTCTTGATTGGAAAATAATGTTTTTCGGTTGGTTTTATAATGCCAAAGTTTCTCAATTTGCAACAATTTACATATCTTTTTCACAGGGTACTTTTTAAAGACGTTTTTCTGCATACTACAATTTGGCGGACAGCCACAGTTTCTTGGACTAATTTTGGATGGCCTGCGCTGTTTTACGTTGGCCGAACGTTTTCATTCCTTGGAGTTCCGAATCCTGTTAACGGCTGTGTTACGAAGAATGTCTACGATGCGATATTCTGCTACTATTTCACAGTATTCTGTTAGAAGCATATGAGGTTTCTGAAATTCAAGTTCCCAAAATGCAAGGTTGGATAAGGGATTGGAATGAGAAGTAGAGAGAAGATAATATGTTCTTTGATTGTTCATAGTTAGCTTGTTAAATTTGTCCCCTTCATATGAAATGGCCATATCATCTGCGAAGCTGTTCACCTTCAGATCCAAAAGGTCATTGGGCTTTCTACATGAATTGTGAATAAAAGTGGCCCGTGCACCGTTCTTGTGGAACTCCGACGATTCTCGTGTCACTTCTGATTCCTTCAATGTCAGTCATTGATTTCCGATTTGACACTTAATCTTCTGGTAAATTGTAGGCAGGTCCTGTAACGCTATGGAAATCGCTTTTTTGTAGTTGACGGTATCAAAAGCCTTTGACAAATTCACGAAAATGCATATGAGCGGGTATTTTTTATCTAGTGCCTTGTATATTTAATGTTCAATATGGCACTTTCTGTACGACCTTCCCTGAATTCGAATTGTAAATCACAAAGTATGTCAAATTTTTCAAAAAATTGATATATTCTTTTCTTGAAAATAATTTCAAAAATTTTGGAAAACGCGAATAACAAGGAGATTGGGCGATAACTTCCTATTTTTTCCGTTACTTCCGTTTTTGTGTACAGTTTTGATAATTCCTATATAATACGAGCCAGAAGAATGTATTTTAATTTTTCAAATGGAAAATAACTTATAAAAATTATTCCGCTGATGTGGCCATTGTAATACGGGCTGATAGACCATATTTTTTTATTTTTCCAATAATAATACCTTAAGAGTATAAAGTAAATTTTCTCACCAATCTATCACTCAGATATATGAAACAGAACTTTTTCTGCTCGTTTTTCGTGTTTGTCTTAGAGGAAAAAAATGTTTGGTAGCAACCTCACTGTCACCAACCTAGCCAATGGATGTAGGCTAGGATTTTGTTGTTTGAGCTTGAGTGTCTGATAAATACACTTCTGGCACTGGGTTTCAACACCTGATCATTCGAACGGCTGTGAGTTCGGCTAGAAGAGATGTCTAGACTTGATGTGAGTTCCCTTTTGTAGGATCGGATACCTGAGGGTTTGAGATTCTCCCTCTGAGCTCGGAGAGTTTCTGCCTCGATCAGACCGGCAAATGAGGACTCAAATTGTGACTAAAAATATGTATATTGAGAAAATATGTAAATCATCTATTTACACGATAAAACCACATTATAAAAATTGTAGAGTTTAGGCTTGGTTGAGTTGGACATTTGAGGTCAACAATTAATATTTGAGGTCACTTATGAATCTACGCACCTTTTTCGGAGAATGATTCCCCTGTGAATCGTTCTCAAATCGGGTTCACTCCCCCTCCTATTCCGTTTATGAAACTTGCGAGAAATCTCCCGCTTGCGCTATTCTAGGACTGTACCCGTATTTTCGAGCTCCTTCGGGCCTATGCGACTCTAGGAATACAGAATGAAATGAATCGGATAGAAAACATATATTCACACAATTTCCCCACCACTCAAATCTCAAATTAAGTAAGTAATTACTTCATGTAATACCCCAAAATCAACCCCAACCCTCGAGCTGTTTATAGCAGGTAACCTCGGAGTTTTTTCAAGTAATACCAAATGGTCACTCGCGTTACTGGTGCTAATTTTTTTATTATTCTTGATCACTCAAAAATGCGCGAACCTCGGTGTCCGACACTCCTCGTGCCTATTTCGTGAACGTATTTTGTCCCAATCTATTTGAGTTCGTAGTAGTGAGGTGGCTTAACGGAATTACCGTTACCTGGCGGATAAAAGCACCAAATTTGGTATGAAGGTACCCTAGGATATACTAGCCTAGGAGCCCTCTGGAATTTCAAAAAATTTATGTACGGCTCTAAAATCCAAAATGGCCGATGAATACGTCAAATATCACGTTTAACACAAGCTATTCTAATATAAATTTTTAATAACAGCGTCAAGCCAGCTAAGTATAGTACAAAGTTAACTTGGGGTAGTCTACATATTAAATAATATACAATAAAATATATCCATATCATTAATTACAGTAATTTATAAGTATAAATTAAACGGTAATAAGAGTTCAAAAAAAAAGTTATAGCTATTCATTCCATGGAATTTAGTATGCAACAGTCATTGTGAATTACACTCGCACTTGCATAGTGGTGAGCAGTCCAGATTGGCTTTCCCACATTTGCAGTTGTTGCAGTCTCCTTTGCGGGGACATTTAATCAATTCCCGGCATGACCGGGTAATCTCTGGAATTGTCATCCAAACTGGTACCCATGACTCTTGAACCTCATTCCAAGCAAAATAGTGCGGTGAAGAAATCACTTGCTGTGTTTGTGTGCTAGTCGTCCAAATACCGGCTTGATAAACTGCCCTACGGATATGTTGTAGAAGAGCAACCTCAGTCGGTGGAAGTTTGTCCATTGCTCGATTCTTCTGAGAGAAAAGCTCCTTTCTTATCTGGATGATACTGCTGAAAGGAGTGGTTTCATCATACAGAACAGCAGTCAGTCGCTCCATCTCCTTAAAACGTTCGGAGTCAGCTTTCAGCAGTTGGAATGGATGAGTAGCTAAATACACAAATGTATCAGTGACGTCTTGAAATGCTTGCCATGCTTTCCAAATAGACCATTCAACATCATAGAAACAAGTGACTTAAAACTTGCAGGCAGTGAGTCTTCTTGACATTGTGCTGGAAAGCAGCCACTAAACTTGAAACCTTGGTGATTCATAATATCTTTCCTGACTATTGTTGCTGCTTTGGCAAAGATAACATCATCTTCTGAGAAGTCTCGCATCTTCAGAGCTTCCCTCAACATGTTTCTCATACCTTCATTGAATATGATTACAGTGTGTCTTCCATCAAACTGCTCTTGGGCTTCTGGGAAATGCTCCAATAATTGATTCTTTAGTCTTGTCTTGTTGATTTGTTCATTGATGCCTAGTTCCTCAAGACGATTTATATACAGAGAGTGAATCTCAGATACTTTAAAAAGGAGAATGCCAGACTTCACTGATGTACTAATGTAACTGGTAAGTTCTACGAATGACCGACACTTATTCATTTTCTCATCTGTGTTTTCATCTTGTAGGTTTGCCTTACGAGTTAGGCTTCTGTAGCGATTTCTAAGCTGGACCAAACATGCAAGGTGGTATTTGGCTTCCTTTGCTATGAAATCTCCTCCAATTATTTTGTCATGAGCTGTGTGTCATTGAGCTCTGTGATCATGGACCGAATATTACTGTCGGTATCAAATGTTGAAACTTGATGGAGTGGACCTTCATCTTTGCCCTTCTCACAAAACAAGCAACAATCTACGTCCAATGCCACGCGTTCACTAGGACGTGTGTTCTGACAAACACCCTTTTGTTTTCTCTTCATTGCCAGTGCCAGCTTCGAATTATTAAACTTCAGATGACAAGATTTGTGCCATGAAGCGGAATGAGAAGCAAAGTTACTAGCATTTCCATTTATTTCAAAAGACAGTTCAACTGGGAGAGCATCAAAGCTTCGAAAATGTTCTACATTCCTTAGGAATGTTTTGTAAGCATCTGTTTTTCCACCACTTGTGCCTGGAGCCAGTAAAGGACATTTCAAGCTTTCACCAGTGTCATTCTGGCAAATTACGCATCGATCCCAGTTCACATCCATATTAAATTATCCTGGGAAAAAATGGTCATATAAATGAACTTAAACAAAATCCAAGATGTTAATAATTAATAAAATAAATTAAGGTGAATTAATCCAGGGTTAATTGAGGTAAAATGAATTAAATTAATCCAAGATGGTCAACATAATGCAACACAACATTACTAGTACTACCGCGTTGTCTAAAAGGTACCGTGAAATATATAAATGTATGTTTCGGTACTTGGACAACGTTGACGGATATTTGGGTTGGGGGCTCCCACGGTACAATGTACTCAGGCACTGTCTTCGTGGGAAGGCGAGATATAAAAAAAATCAAAAAACACATAACTTTTCTAAAATTTTTCGAAATTTCAGAGGGCTCCTAGGCTAAAATTAGTAAGTATACCCTAGGGTTTCTTCATACCAAATTTGGTGCTTTTATCCGCCAGGTAACGGCAATCTTAAAATGCAGCTCTAAGTCACCTGACTATAGCGCGAGTTTCAAAACCACGGATATTTCCCGTGAAATATCTATCGACCTGGCTATCAACCGATCTCTGTCACGAATTCCAATTTTGAGGTTTCGAATATCATCCTACTAGCTTCGTGGCCCTAGAAAAAATTCTCTGTGACTTTTTATGTATCGATTTAATCGCCTCGCGGCCCCAAGAAGAGTCTCAGATCTTCGATTTTCTTCTCCTCAATAGGAATCGCGATTCCCTTTTCTGCCCTGCTATTGGTCCAATTGGGCATGGGACTCTTTCACAAGCTTCCCTCGTCAGCAATTCCATTTACCATGCGAAAGTTTCATGGAATGAATGGAACTCTTGTTTCATATCGGTAGCCATAACAATCTTTTATGATATCGATATAATGTGTGGGCTCCATATCGACGTGTAAATTTTATTTCACAAAATTATACATCAACTTTGGTTGCCATAAGTAGGACTCGCTTATGAATTCAATTCCTCCAGGGCGTTCCGCTCTTCTTACAAGTTCCCTTGGTAAAATTCAGTTCCACAGTTCTAAATGAGCTTCTATTCCGAGGAGAGTTCATAAATATCATTCGCTGACCGATAGATTCAAGATTATTCACTTAAAAAAATGTATATAACAACCACAGGTTAAAACACCTAGTTTGAGTATGGCAATTTACTTCACCCAAAGAATGTATTGATTATATAAGTCAGTGGAATAGCTATTTGTTCATGTAACTATTTCACTGTTTTAAACATGATGAGGATCCCATCCAGGTTATTTCTTCAGTTTTAAGTCATTGATGACGTCCATAACTCCTTTTTCATACATTGGTTTTGAGTATATACTATTTTCAATGTTGTCAATATCGTCTGAGGAGTTTTTGGGTTTGATTATTTCTTTCGTATAGATTTTTCCTAGTTTATTGTGATGAATGTTGAATTGATGAACGATTCTATTTCTAGGTTTCATGAATTATCATTGATTTCTCCGAATTCAGGTTTTTTCTTAGCTTCTAGTTGAGGACATATATCATTTTCATCATTCCATAAGCCGCTGGATGAGGTCTGACTCTTTTCTATCGTTTTCTTAATACATTCTTTCTCCGCTATGTTTGTAGTTTTTGAAAGTTTGGTATATTTCAGCCTATCATTGTTAAGATCTGAGAGTAGTCTAATGCTGATATAATATTTTTCATTGGCTTAGCTAACTATTTCTGGAGTTATCCAGGCTTCTTTCACTTTGTTTTAATTTGTATATTATTTGTATCGTTTTGGAGTACCATGAGTGTATTGCTGTCTTGTGAATTGTAGATATCAGTCCAGTCTTCCTTGCTGATGTCATTTTTCAAGGTATTGTCACGAAAGGCATAGTTTAAATCAGAGTCAATATTTTACCATTATTATTATCAACTTTTGTTCCAATTTAGTTATTTGTTAATTGTGCACAGTTCCCAATTATACATTTCATAACATAGAGTTTAATCAAACAATCACGATTGAAAACAAAATTCACATACCAACGGGCAGATTGATATTGGTCCCGCTAAAGGACGGTTCTCGAAACGGTTGCTGTGTGGCAACAGGGTGTCCACTTTGGGCATCCCAGAATGTTTAATCATTGAGATGTGATAATGTAAGTAAACCATATTTCTTTAGAATTTGTCCCCCCTAACATTTTTTGCTCTTATATTCAATATATTTTGTTTTCTTTGTTTTTTATTCCGTTTTTCATTGAATTCTCTCAGAAAATCTCGAACCAAGTCGTGGTAGCAACCCCACTACGCGACAGTATTGTAATTAATGTACTTTTACGGCCACCTCGTATCAACGAATCTATTTAATCCACACGAAATCGATCGTTAATGATCCCTATTATCGTTGAATCTTTCTATGATTGCATGATTGTGATGTATGCAACCAAACCAAAATACACCATTAGTAACCTATTAATGGTCGATTTCCCTATTAATACATCATTATGGTATAGGCAACCAAACATGCACGAATTCAAATTCCAAATCATATTCGCGCTGTCAAATTTATGTATTTTCAAACCCAAATATTGTAAGTTTCCTCCTAGTTGAACAAATGGATATCGAAAATTTCACGTTGGCCCCAGGAACGAGGTCGACGAAAATTCTTTGTAATCAACTCGTATATTAAAATGGCGATTAATGATTAATAGTGTAGATCTCGTTTCTGTCTTTGAGTTTCAGAATTTCCTCCACTTTGTATGGTGTGTTGTTCCTATATAATTTTTCGCCTTTTACCTAGCCTTTTATGTTACAGTTTTGGGATTTTCTCATTCAGGATTGTTTTCCTTTTCAGTTTTATATTGACTTCACTCACTTCTATATTTTGTTGTTATTCAGTTTTGCTGTTCAGAATTTCTTCCCGTAGAATGTCCATCATTTTTGAAGATCTGGCAACAATGCGATGTGTTCGGTAGACGGAGACCGTAAATAAACTTTTTAGTTTATTGTGTTTTTGTGTATGAATCGGCACAGTATTTATATGCTGCTGTATCTACAAAAAAGGTTTAGAAACATATTCCTTATGACCATTTGGAACTATCCATGTAAGATATTATGTTATTTTGTGGAACCCTGTACATTCTTCGAGGGTCACATCCGTCTTCTAGCAATGATAACCCCTTAGCTGGTACAAATATGCTACTCTGTCGAATGAGATGATTCATCCATCCATAGAAATCCCTTTCATGTCACCGCCGGGAAACGTTGAGAGATTGATGTTGTTTGTCAACCGTTTGGTGATATCTTAGTCGGGATACTTTAATCAAGGAGTTAGTTTGAGAATGGAATTGCTTCGAACGTGAATGGGAAATCGGTATATTGACTTACTCGGAGTTAGATGGTAATTCCGAATTCCTGCTTATTTGATGGAGACCAATAAGCTCTTGAGAGGAAAAGGAATTTCCGGGAGTGGGGAAGACGGAAATCGATGATTTAGGGAATTCGCTGTGAGAATTGTGACAAGAGGTATGTTGGTCAGATTGAATATACCATGGGAACTCGGTCCAGAGAACATTTATTTCGCTGGTCAAGTTAGTGAAAATGTGGAGAGATATTTTTTGCAGATGGAAGGGGATATAAAAGAAAGCGAAACTGAGAGGAAGTATTTCTGTGAATTGTCTGAGGAATAGAAGAAATATGTGCTAGGAGTGTAAGATTAATATCATAGATCATTCAAAGAAAAAAAAATCAGGAGGTGATAACGCCAAAAAATGAGAATTTCCATGGGCAATTAATGTTACGAATATATTCCTAATTAATGAAATATAACAATATATGGAAATTTCACAGCTGCTGTATGGAATAATAGCCATGTTATTGAATGAGAGGTTGTTACCAATCCATCCGATGCCTTCAGATTATTCGAATTGTGACGTCATTTGGGATATGTAAATGCAATTGTTGCGATCACGATGGTTTTACCGATATGTTGTTAGGTTTCAAGTTCATCAATGAGTTTTATATCAATAAAGCAGTTCGCTTGCGCATTGTCTTCAAGGATGGCTTTTACGACGTTACTTTCTTTGGCTTTTTCACACATATATATATATATATATATATATAGAAGTTGTGAAGGTTAGACGACTGTCTAAGTTAAAGAAGAATCCTTTTTAAATTCGGGTATGCAGTCAACAGGGGTATGGAAAAAAAAAGTGTACTATATAATATATATAGAAAAAAAAAAAAGAAAATCATATAATTTAAAACAATGCGCAAGGAACTTTTATTGATATAAAACTCTTTGATGAACTTGATATATATATATATATATATATATATATATATATATATATATATATATATATATATATATATATATATATATATATATATATATATATAAAAGGTTTTTCAATTAGTATGCTGAAAAAAAACATCGAAAATCCGGACGTATCCATAATTTATCAACAGTAAAAACACAAGAGCTTTATTTTATCGGATAAATTTCACTTTGTAACGAAATAATTTTTCAATCAGTAATCTTACGAGAAAAGTTAACATGGCAGAATAGCGAGACCTGAGGTCGAGTGATTTTGACAAATGTCAGTTTTTCGAGCAAAAACACTGAAGAAAAAATGTTTAGTTTGAAAGAAATTTCCTCAAAAGAAAAGCTCGAGTGTTTGTTGGCGAAATGAATCAACGACAGAATATACGAATGAACAACAACTATAATTATCTTTATGCACAAGCGGGCAGTGAAGTTTACTTTATCGCCCGAGTTTTCTAGTATAAAGGAGTACATCACCGGGTAATATGTAACTTGGTTTCCAGATTAAGAAAGTCCTGTAAAAATGTATAATTTGGTTCCTGATATTTTGGGTTGACCTAATTTTATGTGTAATTTGGTTCCCGACATGTTTAGTTTACCTGGTCTCTGCGTGTAATTTGGTTTCCGGAAAGAAACATTTTTTAACCAATTAATTTTCATTTTATTTCTCTCAAATTATGAAAAAAAAAATTATTCACTTCATTTGTTTATTAAATCAATAATTTTTTATTTTTATAAACATACAACATATACTTCACACAAGCTGCTATCGTTCTTTACTTCTGATCCACTGATAATAATAAAAATACAATATTAAATAGTTACAGCACAGTGAAAAGAAATAATTCTTTATAAACATTCAACTAATCCCACAAGCTTCATCGTTCTTACTTTATCATGATAATAATAAAATACAATATAAATAGTTACAGCACAGTGAAAAGAAACACACTAATAAAATATTTTTTATAAACATACAACATATATACACACAAGCTTCTATACTTCTCATCTACTTATAATAATGAAATACAACATCGAATAGTTACAGCCCAGTGAAAAGAAACACAAGATTCTATCATTTTTGCTATGAATTCCTGACGATTTTGCACTTTACAGTTATGTATTTGAGCCGTTATATTGATGCTTTGTAATTTTACAAAAATTTCAATTTGAAATTCTTGAAGTTTTTCCAACAAAAAACAAAATTTAAATGTTTGGATGTGCTTTATAAAAAGACGCATTGAAATGTTTATGAAAAGATTCACAAGCATTAGTGGTTCTGTGAGCTCAGCTGAATTCTCAGCCAAAAGAAAGGGTGGAAAAAGAGACTCTTCTGTTATATAGTTATCTGTTAAGTAATCGGAATACTTTTGAATTTTTTCGTCTATTGGTGCTATCGGAAGCAAATCAAAAACAAAGCATTCGCTTACGTCGTGAGGACTCAAAAATGTGAGACCAAAAGTCATACGTAGCCATCTACCTACTTCAGAATTTTCATTTTTATAGTCGGCTATAAGGCCCTATTCTTGAATTTTTCTAAACCACGATTGGGCAAGGTGAAACCGACAGCCAATTATTTGTTCTAAAGTAATAATTTGTTCGACTGCTTTGTGGATGCCCTTCTCAAAATCGATAACAATTTTTGAAATGTTTAATGTAACACCATTATGTTTACAAATATTCATTATTGATTTAGATAAGTTTTTATACGTATCTGAGCTTTATTAGGTGACAATGAAAAAATTAATGGAATATAATGCCCATTACAGTAACCGTGTGAAGTAAAAAACTAACAAAGAAATTGCGCACAATAATTAAACGTACCATCTAAATACATTTGTGTAACTTTTTCCAAAATCTGAATATTTGATTCACACGGAAATATTACTATCTGTTCACTTCTGTTATTATACAATAAAATTGCTCACCTCTAGGGGTTTGTATGTTTGCCCCGTCAAGGAAGTCCAAAGCTTCCTCGATGTTTTTTGGTAAACTTGACTGAATTTTTCTACGAGCGTTATAGATGTTTCTTCTGATGCAAGTTCTATCATTTGTAGTGAATGTTGATCGCCGATTTTCCTGTAATATTCTGCGAATGTCCTTCGTAGGTTTTTCGGACAGCTCCTCTACAGCTTTTCGTTTGCAGGCAGAATTAACAGTTCGGCGATTCAAGTCCTGCACAAAACACAACTGACTGTCACAAAGGAATACAACTCCAAATAAAAGTAATACTCATAAAACAAGCTAAAAATAGACAATAAATTTTTGGTTTTCTCAAATTTCACTCAAATTTCAGGTAGTCCCAAGAAACCAAATTACTAATGACCTTTTTGGGATTGGGAACTGAATTACATATTATTATCGAGCATCTCAAATGAATTTCTAATATACTGCCTGATGGGAACCAAACTATCAACATCCCTTTACCGTCCGCCGGACCATTTTATCACCCGCGGGCGGTAAAGTAATTGCTTATAAATTTTTGCCCTATGTACATACCCATATAAATTTTGAATAGTGAACTCAAAAACAAACATATCGAAATCATTAATTCAACACGAAAATAATACTACAAACAGTTCATTTATTCAAATTTAAAATTGAAAATGCTATCATCACAATCAGCCATATTCAAATCCGGGTAATGTTTTGTTGAATTACTGAGACGATATTCATTTTCTTTGGTAGGTTGTTCCTGAGCGTTTACCTCTGATATTGAGGATGTATCACAGTCCTTCGACACAATCTTGTTAGTGATATTTTTTCTTGTAAGTTTTGTTTTTTCAATATAACTTTCCGCTACACTGCTTGATTTCCAGCCAGAGAATAACTTATTGTTGGATAGGTTTTCATTTGCTTCAGCTGAAAGAATGGCGGAACTACGTCGAAAACAATGTCCCGTGTATTGACTAGCATTTGGTTGCTCCAAAAAAACTGCAATATTTCGAGGCATTTGACCAAACGTGTTTTTTTCCAACCACTTGAGTGGAACACGTCATATTTTTGAAAAACCCAAAAAATATTTTGTGTTCAGTCTGTAATGGTGGTAAAAAACGATATTTCCTGTAGAGCCCAAGAAAGCTGGACATCGGTTTCTTCCCATCCGCAACCATAAATATTCTGTCTGATTCTTTCATGCTGAATAATAATGATTTCCCAAAATCTTGAGTGTCTCGATTTTTATTTTTGTAAGTTCTTCCCGCCTGCAGGCTCCGCATACTCCAGAAATCAAAGCAACTTTTATTAATAAATACTTATCATCTGGGGCTTCTGTTAAGTATCTATCTATTTCATCTCTGTTCAAAATCAGTGACTTTTTTAGGTTGTAACCGTCGCATTTACGCTTAAGAAATGGAATTAGGTTGAGGAATTTTAACTATTAAGGTTGATGTTAATCGTGGCTTTCAACATTGAGTAATAGCTCCATAGTAAAGAAGAATAACTATTATTGGTACAATTAAATTATTTGAGTGAACAGTTATTGAATGCACAAGTGTTATAAATTGTTTGGTTTGGTGTACTGATTTCAATTTTTTTTTCTCTGGTATTTACACATATGGAATGTTAATTTTGATCTTTCTGATTCGAGGCTCGTAAAGAACCAGCAAGATTGTCGTGATGATAAGGGTCATTTTGGAGGTAGGGTTCAATAGATGATGATCTTTTATAAGTCGTTGGTCACTTACTCCTGCTTTGGCTAATTGAGAAAGTGTACTAGCACGGTTCGAATGATTGGTAATTTTATTATTTGTGATGTCGAGTCCAATTTCAGTTGCAGAATTTTCAGTCCCAGTAGAAATCGTATTGATACCCAGTGGAACATTTTTGTACCAACCTTTAGAATTTGTATTGTTCCAAAGGTATTTGGAGTGGAAAAAATTCGTTTACATGTTATGTTTCCATTTCTTTTTTTTAAGAATAATTTTAGCGATCTGACAGGACAAACACTTCATCCATTTCATATTTTGTTATCCATTTGCTGTCCGCCAATTTTTTCGACCCACCTTATGCCGTCTTTGAAAATTGTAATTGTATTCAAATATTCCTGTTAGGGTTCCATTTTTTTTTCTTGTTTAAAATGATATAATTTACGGTTTACAGCTTCTCCTACCCTCTAAGCTAATGTATAAGAAGCTATATGAAAGAATATTTATTGTGATCCCTCTGGTTGTCTTATATTCCACAATTTTGCCATTTTCAGTATATCTTTTTCGTCCAATAATTGCGGAATGTTGCGTTTCCATTTCTTTTTTTTTTAAATAATTTTAGCAATCTGACAGGACAAACACCTTCACCCATTTCATATTTTGTTATCCATTTGCTGTCCGCCAATTTTTTCGACCCACCTTATGCCGTCTTTGAAAATTGTAATTGTATTCAAATATCTCTGTTAAGGTTCCGTTTTTTTTTCTTGTTTAAAATAATATAATTTACAGTTTACAGCTTCTCCTTTCCTCCAAGCTAATTTATAAGAAGCTATATGAAAGAATCTTTATTGTGATCCCTCTGGTTTTTTTATATTCCACAATTTTGCCATTTTAGTATATCTTTCTTGTCCAATGTTACAGAACATACCTTCCTTTTCTCTGAGATAGCTTGTAATTCTTTCCACTTACTATTTCTCGCATCACGAGCTAATTTAAAAGTTATGTCGGCAAAAGGAACAAATTTAGTATTGAATTCCAAATTGATTTAAATGCATATTCTTTATAATCTTCTCCATTTCTTTTTTTCATATTATAGGCCCAATCCTCTAATATATCTGCTACTTCTTGTAACGGAGTTTTTTCCGACAGTTCGTTATTTCGGACTCGACAAAACTCCATTAATTGTACCATATTGACGCTTTAGTATTTTTTGTGGATTGCGGTATAGATTTTTTTATATTATTTGTTGTTTTTCTAGTCAAAACTTCATCAAAAGGACTGACTCATCTTGTATGTTTCAATATCAACAAAACTCTATAATTATAACTGACAGAACAAAGTAACGTACCGACGGACGTACGGCTACTAGATGTATAGTACGGGAGGTAGCGTAGCATTTTTGCAAGGAATTTTATACCGAATGAATTTCATTTTAAATACTTGATCAATACTCAATAGTCATCAAAAAGACCGTCAGCCGCAGCATCCGCGGTCTGGCTACGGGTGACAACAGATGAGTTGCAAAAAAAACCTAGCACAAAAAGTAATTTCATACAGTGCCAAAATTTAAAGGGGGATATTTGAGATCAATTAAAACAGAAGAAAAAAATTGAAATAATTTTTTATTAAAGACATTTTTTCAAGTATTTTACATTTGAAAAATGACCCTATAGTTTTCGGTGATTTCAGATTATTTCATGCAACTTTGGTGCTCTCTTTTATTCAAACAAATGAATGGATGTAACATTGTAGGAAATGTTATACTCTACTACTCTTGATCAATGAAATTCATCATAAATATATGTTAAATCATTATAATACTCATTTTATTGTTAACACTAATAAAAATCGCCGTCAAATGAATGTTTAGGGCTGTTGAGACCGTCAGTTTTCCTGTCATAGTGATTATACAACGCTCACATACGCTGAACGTCCAGCATGTTCAAGCTGCTGACTGACGGTCTTGCCACCGCTGTATATGCAGCTAACGATTATTCTTATTATTTAAAAAGTAAACACATTCAGCCGTTGAAATTTCATACGGTATAAAATTGACTTCATACTCTAACATTTTTGACATAGTTGAGACCCTTGACTGACGTATAACCCACCTTCTTCAAAACAGTTGAAGATTATTTTTCTGTTTCAAATGATCTTAAAAATCACCCCTTAAATTTTGGCTTGGTATGAAATTACAAAACAAATGAAGCATGACGATCGCTCGGACTCTTTCTAATCGGCAACGTTGAATTGATGCGCATGCGCGGAAATGGAGGCGTGACATGTATTGGTTGATGTTCGGTTGCCATAACTACGCGTTGCCAATACGACAAGGAAATACATATATAACCCAACTTCACTTTCATTGCATTGCTCTTATGGCTAGTTATCAATATTCGTAGTTAATAAATATCATAGAGAAACTAAAAATAAAGAGAGTTGTCAAACCTGCAGTAAAAGTTGGCACCACGTTTAGACAGTGGCGACATATCTCGCAACTGGCCGAACTAAGTTAGTACAGTTGGTAAAACAGATTTCTCTTCAGTTTGAGATATGGCGGGTTTTTTAAATGTGTTACTTTCAAATGGTTGATATGGTATATATTTTATGTATCATATGAAATACAGTAATGGCAAATCGATCACTAATAAAATATATACAGTAATCGATTCGTAGAATCTGGTAGTTCGTTCGTGGTTAAAATAAAGTTTCAAAATAAATCTTTGTTTCATATCAAGAACAAAATTAAAGTTCTTATTAAACAAGTATAATAAGTAAAAAACTATAAAAAACTCATTTTATTTCATAGGACAAGGTACAACTACAGACAAAACAATAATAAAACTATGAAAAAAAACAAAATTGAAAATATTCTTCAGTCTTATCATAGAATCAACCAAAATAAAAACAAATTACATTTACAACAAGCCTTCAATAATTTTGTTCATTTATTAGCACAAAGGAGACCGAGTAGGTATAACAAATACTACAGTTTGATGATAATCAAGTAGAACATGTACTTCCTACTTCCTCAAATGGTGATAGGAAATGGAAACTGATGGATGGAAATAAGTATCAGTTTGTCAAAAACATTCTGCAACTGATGGATGGAATAAGTATCAGTTCGTGAAAAGCAGCTTATATTTTACCTTGTAGAAGAATATTTCCAGGAATTTGAGCGTCAACTCGAATAACAAAACATTCTATTTTCAACGTTGAGTCCATAGTATAATTTCTTTCATTAATTTTTCGATGACAATAACAGTAGAAGAATTATTCTGAAATTATTGCGTGGTTTGCAATAATAAAAAATACATGTGTCAACAATAAACTTTTATTTTCTGACAAATGTCGAAATTGGAAAATGGTCATCTCATCAGTCGTCTGACGATTGCGAGCAGCGCCTCCATGCGCGACTGGCCGTACCAAAAACTTGGTGGTAAGATCGCCAATGTTTCAAACAGTCTCTTTATTTTTAATTTGTCTATGTTAAATATATGTGAGGAACAAGCGTTTCTATCGGTGATAAAATAGGATGCCGTTTTTCATCGCTGTCAAAATGACAAAAATATCACAATTAAATGACACATTTTTTATCGGAGTTAATGTATCGATATCAATTCCATAATCTTCAAATAGTCTCACGTTGACATCCCCAATTTTCATGGCCATATTTCTTTCTATTCATACTGACAATTTCATCTCTTCTGTAATGCCATGAACTACTAACGGTAATGTGTTTCAACCGCCTGAAAGAACTCTCTGTGAACCCCATCTACTGAACTTTAATGAAATATATACCTGAACTTTTATCGACAACGTGGAAGTCTCTCTCTCCTAATTGGACTTCTTCACTGCCCCATTTCTGGCAATCTATTTAGTTGGACTCGATCTATCGGAATTGACAGGAGAGAGAAAAAACTTCCAAGTCCAGAGAGTATACTCCAATAATGAATTTTCCTAATGGCCTCGAAGAAATTGAATTCCTTCATGGGTTTCAATGTTTCTTACAGGATCGATTATATGTTTCGATTGTTATCTTGTCAGATGATGGGAATTATGAAAGACAAATTTCAATCGAAACGCTTTTCAGGCTGTTACATGAATTTGTTGGGAGAATATCGATATCTGTGGAAATGAGAATGAGTTTTCTATCGCACGAACGAAGTATGATATGAACACAATTTTTATAAACGTCTTTTGGCTCCGTGTGTGTCAGTATTGATCTAATGTTATTCTTACATTATACCTACTCATAACCAATGTATTTGATCTTTCCAGATGATCCGGGACATGGAGTATTATGATTGTGAGTTGTGTTGAGTTAAATACATGGTTAGGTTTTAAGTGAGTGTGTCTCTCACGGCCCTCCGATGCGATCCGTGAGTTTCTATTGTGGCTCACACCAATTCATATTTTACCAAATAAGTTCAGCTCCTTTACGAAGCCGATTAGTTTACCTGGTGAATGATTCTTCAGGTCCGATGGGAAAAACCTGATTCTGTCCGCAACGGGGCAGGCGCAAAGTATGTGCTCTGCTGTTTCTTCCTCTTCAAGACAAAGACGGCATGCCGGATTTTCCGTCAGTCCTAGTCCTGACATGTAGTGATTCAGACGACAGTGGCCAGTAAGCAGGCATATTAGACAATGTAAGCCATCCCTAACAATTCCAACAATTGTTTGTTGACGTTTTTCGAAAGATTTATAAATGCCTTAGAATGGACCAATCCTGGTAAATAACGACAGAAGTCTGATACTCTTCTTGCAGTCCAGGTATTCAGTGTTTGTTTGGCAGAGCTTGTGACAATGACGAGTGCGGCCCCCTCTTTTGCGAGAGAGTCTGCCGCCTCATTGCCTTCCAGGCCGGAGTGTCCAGGAATCCAGACCAGAGACAGACTGTTGAATATTCCTACTGAGGAGAGTCTTTTTTGATAGTTCCACACTAATCTGGACGTTGATCGGCACGAGATGAGTGCTTTTGGAGCCGCTTGTCTGTCGGAGAATTTTTTTATTGTTTTATGTATAAGGTTTTTTCCTCCAATCTCTCTGCACATAATAAAATGGCGTGGATTTCTGCCTTGAATACGATCGCGTAGGACCCCAGGCCGGACTGTCTACCCGCGCACCAGTGTCCGTTGGTATTTTGGAACCATGAATTTTTCCAAGTGAGCGTTCCATGTGAGATTTTTATCCAGGATTTTAGATATTTGGCTTCCGCTGCAAATGGAATGTCCTCGCCGTTGAAAGAAAGTGGAGTTAGGTAGGTTAGTTAGGTTACAGTTTTGCTGGAGGTGACAGATATATGTTCCCTCTGGCACTAACTGTGTTCATTATTCAACGATTTTTGGAAAATATCAGAAGCTCCCGCCCCGAACGTTGTCCTTGCCAAGATTACAAGGTCATCAGCATATGCTTCAAGTTCTACACCTCTTCCTCCAAGGACATTAAGTAAGTTGTCCATCAGAAAAGACCACATAAGGGAAGATATCACCCCGCCTTGTGGGCAATCCCTGCAGACCTTGAACCTAATGGACTCGTTTTGTGGAGATGTAGTAGCTGTTCTGTTAATGAGTATGGCGTAGATCCAGCCAGTGATGATTGGTTCTATGCCTTTTTCAGCCAGAGTTGAACCAATAGAATTTGGCAGTGCATTATCGAATGCTCCTTCGACATCAAGAAAAACGGCCACCACAATCTTTTTGTTGTTCAAGGATTGGGTGATTTTCTCAACGAGGTTATGTTATGCTAAATCTGCTGATTTGCCAGTTTGGTAGGCATACTGGTAGTTGTTCAGGGGGGACATGTAAAGAGTCATCCGCCTAATATGTCCGTCTAGCACCCTCTCAAGTCCTTTCAGAAGGAAATATGCTAGGCTAATTAGTCTAACGGACTTGAGATGTGGGTCTGCGCGGCCCACTTTCGGTATGTATACCACCCTTGCTGCCAGCCAACTATCACCAATTCATTTGATTTTTCCAGATGACCTGGGGACAAGAAATATTATTATTGTAGGTTGTGTTGAGTTATGTATATGGTAGAAGTACTGCTATTGGTTGTGTTGTTTGAAGACTCGCTTATTTCTTCGTGAACTGACCCCTGACAACGGACTATCCGTTCAGATCCTGATTTGAATGGCTAACCGTTGGTGCTTGATTGTAAAAACATTTCAAAAATTATTTTTTTTACGAATTACATGGAAGATTGTTTGTGTTTTCTTTCTATAAATAGTTATTTTGTCTGGAAACGTTGATTTTTGATCAAATCATCTAGGAAATGATTTTGATTATTCTGTTTCCAAATTGAAATTTATTGTAGTCTTCTGTTGATTTTTATGATCTAGTGGAAGATTTGAGTCATCTATCCTCTGATTCCAGATGGCAGGAACATCAATGACGTATCAAATTCATTCGACATATACACTTATAGGAAGGCGAAAAAACAAAAAACCATGTCGAGAAATGTTATTACTTCACAAGAACTTACATTCAATCATCACAGAAGAAGTGTATTTCTGGTATTAGAAAATCACAGTAATTCATCAGTCGGGAAGAACTAGTGACGTATATTCGTATAGATCTTATCGTGCTGTAAATAGAAGCATACACGAGTGATGATGTAATTTTTTACAAGAATTATTCTGAGTAGAGTACTTCTGAAATCGAAGCAATTGGAAACGTTCTTTCGCTTTCATTAAACGAATCGGTTTTGCTATATCTCCATTCCTTCTGGAGCTTTATACATTGCTTTTATAGAACAATGGAACCATTTTGAGTGATATCACCGACACTACTTTTTGAAATGAAAGACATTGTGATTGCTCTAAAGATGGCGCGGAGGGGGACATCAACAAAATTTCAAATAGCATGGGGGGTCAAATGGCACATCGTTGAAGAGATAACTCGATTCTCTTTACAATCATCAATTTTTTTTTGATTTCGTCAATGTGTGTTTTCACAATATGCATTTGAAATGTCGAGTATAACAAAATTTTAAATGCATATTGTAAAAAAAAATTCAACAAAATTAAAAAGATGGTTGAGAAGATAATTGAATTATCTTTGCAACGATGTGCCACTTGATCCCCTATGCTATCTGAAATCTGAAAAAAGTTGATGTGCCCCCCCAGGCACCATACATCGAGCAATCACGATGTCTTCTATTTCAAAGAGTAGTATTGATGATATCATTCAAAATAATTTTGGTCCGGTTGTTCTATGTCAAACCGTTCAAAATTTTTTTTTTGCGTGCCCTTCGAAGAAAAAAAGGAAAAAAGTTATTTTGTGTTGCTCATACATACCAACAAAAACACAATTGTTTCGCTGTGAGGATCATTTCACTTTGAAGGATGATATGAAAAACTACATATAGTACTCATTGACGGGCACTGCAAGAACATTGAAAAAAGACGTTCTGCCCCACATTTTCAAAGAGCATTTACAATGAGCAGCTTGATGCAAATTTGAGGCTGTAACTCGACCATATCGCAACTCATGCCACAATGAAGAGTTTAGAAACCTACCCGAAAGTTCTGCTGATTCACACAATTTTTGTGTCAAAACAATGCTCGCAAAAATAATAAATTCATCAGCGGAAGTTTGATTCGATTTTTTGAATTCCATCACGATTTGATGAATAGACAAACGCATGATTTCACGCTTCTTAATATTATAATAATATCGAGTAAACTGCACGTTAATTTGTTTTTTCCTGAGCTGTCCATAAAAATTTGCTCAAAAATTATTTTTTCGATAGTTTGTGTATGGCAAAAAAACAATAGTGGAATGATCGAATTATGAAGTTTTTAGTTGTTCCTACTGTAGATAAACACAGTATTTCGGTAACAGCAGGATCTTCGTTCCGACGTTATACCACATTAAGAAAGCTATCGCATGTTTACAACCCTCGGAAAACAAAAAAAAAGGCTGCTACTTGAAAAAATGTTGTTACAAAAGTTAGTGACAAGTTCTATGGATTTTCAGGTGGTTTCGACAGCGTAAAAAAAAGAGTAGTACAATAAATTTAAGTTGTAAAATTACGCGAATAAATAAATATGAATACTACACCCTACGGATATTGAAAATAACTCAATGTTTGTTGTATTGATGTATTTTTGCAAGTTCCATCACAAGCAACAGGGATTGTCCCAATAAAAAAAACAATTGAATATCCTGATTCTCTTGATTTTAATAATATTATTTCCGTTACTATCGATTCGTCTAAAATTTTCACCTTTCGCAGCTGCACATTCCAAACAGGTGACGTTTTGAATAACATCTTCATCGACTGTCATTTCCACACGATGCATGTGGCCGGTCCGAGTCCCAACAGTATCGTGATGTCACGCTACCGAAATACCATTTCGAGCGGACGGAAAATTTACCGATTTTGAAAATTATTTTTAACGAAAAATTGATGGCGAAAATAGTTTTTCTCAACGGTATTATCGTTTTTAGTGATCAATCTCTGTTATAAAAGTGGTTTTATACTGATTTTCCCCATCATGTCCCAACTTAATTGTGATTCCATAGAACAATCATAGTTGAAAAAAAATTATTACCTTTTCAACGATGTGCAACTCGACCTCTATGCCTTCCGGAATTTTTAAGTTGATGTGCCCCCAGTGCCCTCTGTCGAGTAATTGTAATGTTTCTTCTCTCAAGAAGTAGAACCGTTAATACCATTCAATATATGTATTTCATATCTCATTGTTCCACATCAAACCGTTCTAAAGTTATCGAGGTAAGGATACTATTCTGATCCGAACTTCTACTCCACATTTCAAATGTATATTATATCGCGAAAAAACGTTTGAAGGAAATTCGAAAAAATAGGACGGTTGAAAAGAGAATTGAATTATCTATTCAACGATGTGCTACTCGACATTTCAAATACATATTGTGGAAAAACGCATTGACGAAATAAAAAAAAAATGGTTGTGAAGAGAATCGAGTTATCTTTTCAACGATGTGCCATTTGACCCCCTATGCTATTTGAAATTTTTAAGTTGATGTCCCCCTCCGCGCCATCTATCGAGCAATCAAAATGTCTCCAATTTCAAAAATTAGTATCGGTGATATCATTCAAAACGGTTTTCGCATTGTTCTATGTTGAACCGTTCAAAAGTTAACAGGAGGTGGACTATAGAAAGCCGCACTGTATAAAAATCAATCAAGCTTCGATGTTCAGATATATATTGACCTAATAATGGAAAATTCAATACACCCTTCTGAAGATATTTCAATTCGAGACTATTTATTTTTTTACAAGCTTTTATTCAGTTTCATTTGTTAGTTAGTAAGTTAGTTCGTTAGTTCGTTTGTTAGTTTTTGTCAAATCTTGCAAGTGAATTTTGACCGACTTCTAGTCATCCGATTAATTTGAAACTTGGAAGGTGTTCATAATTTTTTTTCAACCTCAAACTGATTTCTTAGGGTATGGTTCCGCAGTCGCAATCGACCGCCGCGGCCAGCCGCCGCGATTGATCGCGATGATTGAACGCGCCGCCGCCAAGATGGTTTGCTTGCCCGCGGTTGGCCGCCACTTTCAACCGTGAGATGTAGATCAAACTCAGTTAGATTTTAATCCATTGAGCAGAATGGACAAAAAGCTTATCAGCTCCCCTGATCGGGACATATTGAATTCAATAGAAAGGGGAGTGGTCTGCTCACACTAAATTTCCGATAAAAGGTCTGAGGAAGGTTTTTTCAATATCTTGATGGTCACCTCAACAACCCTCAACGGGTTCGACAACCCTTGAAAGGCTAGGAGGCTTTGCCAATGATGAACGCTTTGAAAAAATAAAAAAATTTACTGCATTTTTTGATAGGGAAGGTTATTTCTTCAATTTTCGGTAACTTGTATCAATGTTATGTTTGTACATCCACCCCAATATTTTTTTTAAGTTGAAATTATCAGTTTTACATGATCTGAAACTCTAGGATCTAAATTTCCTCGAGTATGTATGTAATTTCACAAAACTGGGAACTTTTTGCCAGAAATGACATTAATGTTTATTTGCATGCCAAGATGACACGGAAAATCTTTAAATTGATTCCATCTACTTCTTTGTCCATATGGAATTTTCATATAATCGAAGTCATCGTATAAATGAACCTCTAAAATGTGTTAACGAATCACATCATAAATTTCAGTTGGAGAGTCGAGTGGTCTGCGCTTGACAAGCATGAACGCCCCAAAGGTAGCAGACCTACGTGAGGACATGGAGCTCGATTGCCACTTCGACATGGGCACAGAAGATTTATATGCCGTCAAGTGGTACAAAGATGACCACGAATTCTTCAGGTGAGTGCTATCAGTTTTCTCTCTCGTGAAATGAGAGATTGGCATTTTCCAAGATGGTTTATATGAAGGATGTCCCAACTTGATCGTAATTGGTTGATGAAAGTTGACATCTGATTCACGATTAATGAATCAATATAAATATTTAGCTACTCTGGATGGTAGGGAGCCATCACCAAGAGTCCCTTCATTACTTAATTTCATTAACTTTTCCCAACTAGATCAATACAATAGTATTACCATTAGCAATAATAATATTCGAGATCTGGTTTCAACAAACGTTACATGTACTCCCGAAATATTAATTCACGAAGACTATCTCATCCCTCCCTCCTAATTACATATGAACTGAACTCGGTCTATTATAACAACAAAAAATCGAATCTTGCTAAACTCTACAAAAAGTTGCTGACACTGATTGGGATTTTTTGAAGAATGTATATGATTTGAGAGAAACATTCAATGTGTTCTATCAAAAGCTGTATGGAATTATTAACTCTGGTGTGCCACAAGTTAAGGCCAGTAAAATAACTATTGCCTTGGTATAACACGAATATAAGTAAAAAGCTTGGAGCAAATCCAAATATCTGCTTACATTAATTGGATTTCCAACGATCAGAAGTGAAGTCCGAAATTCAATCTAACTATCAAATATATTGCCAAAATTTCAAACGGAAAATCGGAACTTACTCGAAAAAATTTTCTGGCAGTCCATTCGAAAACTCGTCCACCTACCCCATCTTCAACAAAAGTATGATCCCGTAAGCATTGCTAATGCATTTGCCAGAGTATTTTGATAATTCCTTCGCTACACCACGCATAGCTTTTTTTCTTTAAATCGCAAATTTGAATAATTTGATTCAAATTGTAAGAAGTGAAAATCACTTGGCCGATAGGCTGCTCAGTTTGAATCGGTAGGGTCGTGAGTAAGGTTCAATTAACGACTCTTAATAGTTTTTTCAGATTAGGCCACTGAAAAAATTATTCAATAATCAACTTGACTGGTCTGCTATTTGGGCGCCAGACTTGCAAAAGACAAAAGTCAAAGATAAGGAAATATATAAAATAAGCAAATGTTACCTAGCTTGTACGGAAAGGTAGAATAAATCAGTAGAAAATCAATTACCAATTTATTTCTGTTATTCAAACAATAAAGAAGTTATATTAAAAGAATGCATTGAACTAATTATATTAAAATATGAATTTACACACTTAATTGAGAAAGAATTAGAATTAATTAAATTTCCCAATTTGAGATCGGTCAATTGAAATTTGAACATTTACATCCGAGTATTTGATTCCAGCCGAAGATGATCGTTGTTACTGTTATACCTGAGGTACTCGTGGGGTTCAGATATCAGCTGGTCTGCGGTGAAAGGAAACTCAGAAGACTGATTTGTTCGACGTTGGTCTTAGCATAGTGGTTACGATCTTGGTCTTAGAGGGGGGTCGTGTTGATTGCGACACCTTGATCTCGCTCACTCGTTAATGTGATAGGTTTCACGGACCAGCTTGGAAGTGGATTGCTGTATGACCTCCTGAAGTTACCAGTCCTTCTGTCCTCAGTATGCTGCTTTCCCTCAGTGGTAACAACATGTGATGAAGATGATGGAAATCAGAAAAAGTTACAATTTGGAGAGAACGAAGGATATACTTTGAACCTCAAGTTTATGTTTCAAATTTTAATTTAATGAACCCAAAAATAATAGAACAAAAGTTGTAAAGAAAGTCAACCTAGTTCGTACAAATGACTGGAAAAATATAAATAACAATTAGGATGAATTTCTCAAGCATAAATTGAAATATTCATCGGACTCTATAACAGGAATAACTGTATAGTTGGTTTGGTTCAATCTTCAAAAATTGAAGCAATTGTTGTGAAATAATTCACTAGCACTAAAAAAACCCACCCAAAAGATTTTCAACAAATTACTTCAATATTTAAAACTGGAATAATCTTTGATAAATTATTGATTGTACTAAGAGAGTACAGAGTGAAAGTGATGAAAGGTAGCTTGATTACTATCGTTCCGGACGTCCATCGCCTTAATGGATTTAAGAGGTTTTCACGACGTTTCGAATGCTTGTATCTCCATTAAGACGATGGACGTCCGAAACGATAGTAATCAAGTTACCACATCGTCTACAACCTTCAAACAGATGAAAGGTAGTTGAACAAAAATATATTCTCAAAACGAGAGGATTGAAGATACTCGAGAACGAGGGCTAAGCCTTATTTCCAGAGGAAAGTGTAGTGTTCGATAACAAAAAAAAATATTCTCGATAACTTTCCAGAGAAAAAGTATAGTTTTTCAAACTGAAATATTTTGGTAATTTTTCAGGGAAAAAAAATGCGTTCCATAAATAAAGATAAAAGTAAAGATAATTCTTCCAACAGAAGGAGTGCCCGATAGATAGAACCTACCTGGACCATATTCAAAGATATAGCGATATAAAGGGTGGCGAATCCCCTTTTTCAGAAGATAATCCGTATATTTCTCTCAAATGGAGAAAAATAATTCTCTGGAGGTTGAAAAATCCTCAATGTGCTCAATACTTCTTCGTTACGAAGGAAGGGATCGGTGAGCAGATTGATTTCTGACAGATCTTCAAGATAAGACTATCACTGTTACTTGGTTGAGTTTACGACAAAATGAAACCAATTAATATTGAATCAAGAATTTAGACTTGAGGAAAACATCCGATGCTGTGAGATCGAGTACTCCGAGACACATTAAGCCAGAGAACCAACCTTCTCAGGAAGCATAGAATAATCTCATAGATTATAATGGGAAAAAACAAATGTTTACCTGAGGAGGGTGTCCTAGAAGGAGATTTGCTCAAATGTCCCAGAATAATCGTCTCAGCTTCTTATGGTTGGAACTCCTCTCAGAATAATCACACCGGGTCGGTTAGGTAGCTACTCCTCTACTCAAAGTTGGTATCTTGCCCTGAAATTGGTATAGCTAAGATGTATAAAAACCCTGGTGCTTGCACTTATACCTGTAGAAGTTTGGGATCGACTTGGCGACACTTGGCCTACTTGATAATAGAGATTACTAGCGTGTCAGATGGCGCCAATTTCGTTTTAGTTTCATTCAGTAACAGGGTATATTCATTTCCTCAGCTTTCTTCTTGAGGCTAACTGTGCGGGGGTCTAATTCTAGCTTTGCTATTGGTTTAAAAGAGACATCTGTCAAACTCCACCAATGGCAAAGCAAAGAATTAGAAGCCCCCGAACGTTGCACAAAGAAAGCACTGTCGTTGTTTTTCGTATTTTGTACGATTTGAATTTGAGGTTAACTGCATTTTGACAGACGGAGAATTGCAAATGAAATTGTCATTAAATTGCGGAAAATATAAAATTCAATGCATACAATATAATGAATTATGGAAATATCATTATTAGTCAATTCGTCAAGATTTGTACTTGCTTTTGGTACTAAATACAGGCGAAAATTCGAATCTGCGGCTTTATACTGTACACACAAAATGCAAATGTGGCCCATTCTACTAAAAGTATCCTTACACACTACACTACCTGAAAATAAATAATTCCTCACGCACTAATGAATTGATGAACGAGTGGTTTTTTCAAAGAACAAACTCAGGAATAAGCTGAGCAAGATTTC
This sequence comes from Gonioctena quinquepunctata, assembly GCA_018342105.1. Lineage (NCBI taxonomy): Eukaryota > Metazoa > Arthropoda > Insecta > Coleoptera > Chrysomelidae > Gonioctena > Gonioctena quinquepunctata. Next base: position 178,515 of record JAFIRS010002290.1, on the reverse strand, counting down.
ATATCAAAGAGATGGAAAACGCATAGATACCGACAAAACACTGAAAATAATTTCATATAAGATGCTGCAGATGTCAGAAATTAAGTTCTGACATTAAGCGAAAATATAGACAAACATTTTTGGACGGCGCCATCTACCACAGAGAGAGAAGCTCTGTTGAAGTAACAGGTGGTGTCCCCTCAAAAATCTAAACAATATCGAATCAGTTCATTCACCAGGGATTTTAGACATCTTAGGTATAGCGTAGCAACTGTTTTCACCAAATGAGCAATGCGGCATTCGCAATTCTCAAGTACTTACGTGGCTTGCAAAAAAATTAAACGTCGATGAACTGAGTAAAAATTACGAAATATTACCAAATCTGAATTTAATTGCACAAAAGTCAAAAGAACCGGTACAGTATGGAAAAATCCACTGATTAAGTCTGGTTAACCTCAAAATCTCATGCAGGAACTTCATCTGAATTTTACAACAAAATCTGATTGAAATCCAAAGAAATGTTATTAGAGTCAAAATATTGAATAGATCAGCACCTACAAATTCAAGATGAATCCAGATGTTGCAAGAAATGAAAAATTGAAATTGTTACCTAGAAATACCTACATGCGGTGCAATTAGGCCAAGGGTCCAGTTGTGAGTTTAAATAGCGAAACTCTGGTAATAAACCAATAGCGATAACGAAAGGGCAGATAATCAAATATACTCAACAATCAATTAACAGTTACTAGTCTTTAGTTGAAATTAAAACTCATAATCTCACCAGAAATCAAATCTACAGATCTACTTCGGTCGAACGCCAAATCAGCAAAGAGAACGATAAATCTTTCCTTTCCACCAAATCACCGATTCGCCTGTTTTTTCTTCAACCCAACCTCTTTGTTTTTCATTCAAAAACACTTATGCAAAAAACAAGCAACCTCCTCAAATACAATTTGTGATTGTGAGATGTCAGTGAATCGTGACTAACAGCTTCGTACAGGTTTTTAATTTGGTAGTGACTATTGACTCAGCGCCGGCTCATCCGTAGAAGGCGAAATAGTGTGAATTGTTTCGACGGAATATATTAGGACGGAACGAAAACATTGTAACAACCTGATCCTTTCAAACAATACTACTGTAAACTTGTCGAAAGATGCTTTAATTATTACCGAATTTTCTGAAAGTGAAGTTTGTGGAGCTCACAAAAAAATCAAGCAAAAAATACAATGGGACCTGATAAAATGCTTTTTTGATTCACGACTGTGTCTCCATCTCCGCTGAACTTTTGACATTACTTTTCAAACTCTCATTGAAATACAAACAGTTCCATGTTGTTTTGAGACAGTCTGAGTTGATACCAGTTTCCAAAAAAATATAAACATGACGTCGAAAACCATTTTCAATCACGTCAAAAATCACATGTTTTTTTGAAAGTAGCCAACCACCACAAATCTCTTCTGTATTACCCAGTACATAACCAACACACTCGATAATAACTATCAGGTCGATGTCATATATACGGACTTCTGCAAGGCCTTGTATAAGTTTGACCATGATATATTACTACTCAGTAAATTACATGCCTTCGGCTTCTCAGGGAACTTGAATACTTTTTCACTTTCTATCTGAATAACCACCTCTCTATGTAGAGTGCCAAAGTCAGGATTCTGTGATATTCTTTCCAACGTCAGGCGTTCCACAAGGTTCCGTTTTGAGACCATTTCTTTTCAATTCATTCATAAATGATATTATTGACAATGACAGGGTCAATTGCTTATAATACGCTATTGATTTGGAATTATACAAAACAATAAACTGCATGAATGTTCGTGCCATTTTACTGAATGCCCTATACAGACTAAATACTTGGTGCAAAAAATTGCCTCCTGATGAATTGTACCATTTACAAAGGGATAATTGCATCACTTATAATTATTCAATTGGCAATGATTTGCTGTACGTGACCTTGGTATCACCTTCGATCATAAATGAAAATTCTCAACCCACATAAATGAAATCACTGATGAATATTCTAGTGGCTTAAGTTTCATTGTCAGAAGTACTCTTGACTTCATGAATACAAATATACTGCTCCTGTTGTATGTTTCTTGTGTCCAATGTAAAACAAACTATACGTCTGTCATCTGGAGGTGATATATCATCATGATGTTCATATAAATAGCCTTGAATCCATAGACGCTAATGATGAGGATACCAACGCATAACAGACATACACATCTGTCAAACAATATTCCACTGATATTTCACATTTTGAACAAAACAATTGGGAAATTAATTCTCATTTTTCGATGAATATATCCACACAATGTTTTTTATGCTCAGAGTATTTGCATCTGCTGATCGCTAATCCACTGGATTCTTTTATTGGACACACGTTAAAATGATTGAAAATGCAGTTGCAATTCGTTTTTTCCAATTCCATTTGCATTCGTTCGTCAACCTTTTATTGAAAGTATTCCTAGTAAAATATCTACTATTCCAAAAATGTTTCATTTAATTCATTGAATCGATCAATTCAAGCCAGCCGTGATCATCTGTTCTCCCTATAGGATTCCATCCTATTTTTATCTATCTTATCCATCTATTGTTACAGTTCATACCCAATTTCCCATTTTCCATTCAATCATACTGAATTCTACCACGTTAGCTCTTTGTATTCACCCACTATGTGTAACTGTGGAAATTTTGTCATTAGAAAAACCGATGGCGTAGTCGTCATCCATTTATTGATTCTGCAATGGCCCTCAGTCAAGCTAACAAATCGTGTGACAGAAAAAATGGAATTTTCATTGGGAAACACAAACATCATTTATATCACGAAAGGAGAAATAAATATTGTCAATGAATAAATAAGTAAAGAAAATTTGTTGCATTTCAGACAAAAATTTTAAATTCCAGAAAAAAACCATCTGCGAGCAGGAAAAGAACCCGCGACCTCTAGATTACCAGTCTATGCTCCAACCAACTAAGCAATCGAAGACACATGTTCCAACTGCGTTCTGAAGATACCGCTTTTTCCTTGAATTTAATGTTAGTTGTTGTGGGATTGATTATGGAGGTAAAAGATCTCATGCACAATCAGTGGCCATCAAGATCAATTCTACCCTTCCTATCGTCGCCGTCGATTGACGGCTCCAGTCAAGGGTCAGGCGCTGATCTCCGACCACTGAACAAGATTGCAAAATTAAATTACCAAAGGCGTAATAGCGCCTGTGAATAAATAAGTGAAGAAGATCATGGCATTTCGAACGAAAATGTAAAATTCCTGAAAAAAAAAACATCTTTCAGCAAATTGAACCCGCAACCTCTAGATTGCTAGTCTATGCTCTAACCAACTGAGTTATCGAAGACACATGTTCCAACTGCATTTCGAAGATACCGCTTTTTGTTAGTCATTGTGGGATGGATTATGGAGGTAAAGGATCCCCTTTCGTAATTTAATTTGGCAATCTTGTTCAGTGGTCGGAGATCAGCCTGACCCTTGACTGAAGCCGATCAATCGACGGCGACGTTTGATCTTGATGTCCACTGATTGTGCATGAGATCCTTCACCTTCATAATCCATTCCACAAGAACTTACATTGAATTCTATGAAAAAGCGGCATTTTCGAAACACAGTTAGAGTCTGTGTGTTCGATCGCTCAGTTGGTTAGAGCATAGACTAGCAATCTAGAGATTGCGGGTTCGATTCCTACCCCAACATGTTTTCTTTCTGGAATTTTAAATTTTCTCTGGAATGCCACAAATATTATTATTTATATTGATGAACAAACTACAAAACGGGTTCTGAGAATGATTCTTAAAATTTAAAGTGGCGAATCTTGTAGAGCTAGTTTTTTTTTAGATTCTGACAGTATGATGGAGTTTATATACAATAATGCTCATTATTCACAATCAAGAAAAAAAATTCCACAGTTAAATATCCATGCCACCATGTCAGTAAACTATATTTATCAAAGACATCGGTAACAAACTTTTGCCATCATACAGACTAGTTGAGAATATCATCAGCAACGTAGAACCAGCCCTACAAAGGATAGATGATAGAAACACAAGATTCGATAGGACACATACACATATTGAGAAACAAGAAATCACCAAAGGAAAACACATATCACCGTGAATACACTGCACTGAAGACTTTCTGGAAAAACGAGGATATAACAATTTCATATACAGACAAATGCTATACAACGGTAGTTATGAATAACAAAGACTAAAACTAGATCCTTCATATAGTTTCATAAAACTATTCAATAAACTACCAGATAGTCTGAAGAAATGTGAACATCTCCTAAGTTGAGAGAAATATATTCAAGTAATACTAGTCTTCAAGAGTATTCAGATGACGTTTTATAAATGTACTAATATATCTCAACGCCATTTTTTCTAATGATATCCTTTCTTACTCAAGTATTGTTATTATTCTTTTTTCAACTTTGGGTGTAGATAATGAGTGATGTCGGTTGAGGACAAAAAAGGAAATTTCCATTATCTGCCAACGTTTCGTTCAATTAGCGCTTAAACTTCATCAGGGCCTACAAGAGCGACATATGTAAAAAAACAAAACTCGTGAACATTTTTAGAGTGAGACACTTCATTTGTAAGATTTTGTTGGATACGAAATTATCAATTTATACTGTATAGCTGAACAATGGTAAAAACTATTATCCAAATTCGAGACATAAAGAACAGCTAGAATACATCACGATATTAAAATACTAAAAATATTAAAAATGTTAAGACGTGTTTAGTAGCAATAATCATTGATTCATGTCATATGTGCTAAAAAAGAAAAGGGGCGGACGAGACGAAGAACAACGAGAAGTTTGAACTGAGGTAAGAAAAACCAAACAAATGAAAAAATGTGTCATGTATATACCTCAACTAGGATGGTATCTGGAAATAATGCAAACACATGCTAGGTATATGTGAAAGATTGCGTGTACGATACTTGAATTGTGGTAGAAGTTTTCGTAAACACTCCTTTGGGGCATTCGGTAGTCTTAAGATGGTGGAACCGCACTATGTCGGTCACCCAATTCAGTATTATTCGATTATAAAATTTCAGAATTGAATTTTTATAATATTATTCGTTATAATGCCATTTCATAACAAATCTGGAAAAAAAATTACAGAATTTTGGGTAGTGCCTCCCGCCTAATTTCAGGTGACCTGCTCAGAGGGAAACTTTGGCAATTGCCGAATGTAATGAACATTTAATTCGACATTTGGATTAGGCAGAATGTTGAACTGATTGTATGGTAAATGTACACATTGCAGGCTGCCTGAGATAGAATTCAATTTCAAAGTGAAAAACAACTAATCTTGTTATATCCAAATTGGTGATAAAGTCAGAACTAGTTCACTTCACACTCTGCTTGAGGCACTTATCAGAAGAAACAAACAACACGAACAGTACGAATAGGGAAACATTCGCAATTGAATATTGATTTGAAAAATAAAATCATGAACATTGTAGTGACTTAGACGTTCAGAATACGTGAATTAAACACTGTTGCCAAGAAAGATCCTTGCATGCACGGTTCACAAAGCTGTCTAGAACGAAAGTTTGTTAGACTCCACTAGTGTTTTCTGATTGGCTGGTGAATGAATGATCTTCAGATCGAATTCAACAACTAATCAGAAAACAGTACGCGATAAGTACGAGAATTGATTTGAACATTATTGTCTTTGTCTTTTGAAAAATTTGTCATTCTATGAAAAAATAATGTATATTATATTAATACATCTAGTACGGAAACGCTCGCACAGTGATTGGCGACTCCAGAATCCAACCATTGAAATTCACTTTTGTTTTCTACTCTTCAAAATCGGTGTTAAGTTCCGAAAGCCAGCAAAAGACAAAAATAATGTTTAAATTAATTCTCCTGCACATCGCCTACTTTTTTCTGATTGGTTGCCATTTAGGATCTTCCATTCACCAGCCAATCAGAAAACCCTCATGGAATCTAACAAACTTTCGTTCGTAGACAGCTTTGTAAACCGTGCATGCGAAAATCTTGCTTCGCAACAGTGTTCAGTTCATGTGTTCTGAATGTGTGAATCACTACAATGGCCGTGATATTATCTTTAAAATCAATATTCAATTGCGAATGTTTCCTTTTTTGATACTGTTTGTGTCGTTTGTTTCTTACAAGTGACTGTGATAATTATAAGTGCCTCAAAGCAGAGTATGAAGTCAACTAGTTCTGACTTTATCAGCAGTTATATCCAAAACAAGGTTAGTTTTTTTCTTCACTTTGGAATTGAATATCTATCTGAGGCAGCCTGCAATTTATACATTCACCACACATTCAGTTCAACATTCTAGAGTATTCAAATGTAGAATTAAATGTTTTTGCATTCGGCAATTGCCAAAGTTTTCCTCTGAGTAGGTCACCTGGAATTAGGCGGGTGGTGCTACCCAAAATTTTGTCGATTTTACAAAGAACAAAACATGTTTTAAATTTTTTTTCGGATTTTTAACCACTGCAATTTGTTATAAAATGGAATTATACGCTCGTTATTCACGGGTGCGCAGGGGGTTAGATCACACCCCGTATACATGAATTACTACAAGTTTTATACGACGAAGCGATTATTACAAAATAATTAATGAGAGGGAAAAATTACCATGTCATCCTCAAAAAGACCGAAAAAATACCACGATATTGACTTGAAAATCCAGAATATATTTCATGCATTTCTGTATAGGAAGCTGAGTATGAAACTTCTTTGGAAAGACTTTTTTATGTCGTAAAATATGGGTAAGAAAATAGGCATCAAATACAAAGTGTAAATGTATTATATTATACTTATATTATATTTTGTTTTATTATAGTATATACCCATATATATTTTCACAAGGCTTTTATTTTATTTGATATTATATTAATGCACAATTTCTTGAAATAAACAAAAAAGTAGAGTGCAAAGTACGAAGAAGTAACGAGATCCATAATGTTTAACAGAATTCGAAGGCTCATTCACATATATTACTGATTCGTAAATGGAAAGTTTTCTTAGATTACAATCAAACTTTTTACATTCCCAAATACCATATAGAAAAACAATAGAACAAATAATTTTATGATTATTTATTCAACTACATATTTACAAATAAAACATTCGGCACATAGAAATTGGTTGACATCGTGTAGAACAAGCCGTAAAGCAACTTGAAAGAAAGACCAGAAGAATCGTGGTCTACTCTTTGATCCATAATTGAAAGCAACCGAGTCGATAAACAATTCACCACCCTCTTTTCTTTTCCATTTCAGATACATGCCGCGCCAAAAGCCGAACACGATGCTCTTTCCCGTCGACGGCATTCATTTGGCGCCCTCTGGGACAGACTGCAGGCAGAACCGCTGCAAAATAAGACTCCAGAATCTCTCGAGAACGTATAGTGGAGGAGCCTACAGATGCGAGATTTCTAGCGAAGCTCCCGCATTCCGTTTGGCATCTGAAACGCATAATGTGGTGGTTGCTGGTGAGTTTCACTCTATTCACTTGATTTCGTGGGAAGTAATTATATTGATAGCGAACGGAACGTTTCTCAGGAGGGAAGTGATTAACTATTCGTTTGTGTGACCAATGCCGGGATGCTCCAATATTGACAAGATAAAATAATCATTTCACAGGATGTAAACTGACTTGTTGCACTCGCGTGAATGACGGGAAAATGGAAAAAAACTAACAATCTTTGTCAAATTCCACCATATTTTGGGGACCACTGTTGGAATGGCTTATATTCCGCTTTCGGACCGGTAGAAAACATTGGTGATTGCGAGTCTCAAAATATACCTTTAAATATGTGGAATTTTGAAGTGATTGTTGGGAAATGTAGAACGATAGTCTGAAAATCTTTATTAACATCGTTGAACGTTACCAGCAATACTTATTCAAACTATTCCTCTGCGATAACGTTAATTTTCAACTAATTGAAATGAATTAACCTCTAAGATTTTATCGACACAGTTTTGGTAAGGATCTGAATTAAGTAATGAAATGAAATGAATATTTTACAATCCTTTCTAGAGAAAGAATCCTTTTGGTCAGTTTTCGAATGCTCTGAAAATATTCGTATAATATATGAGACTTTCCTAAATATTCTCCAGTATTTCATTGACTTATCATGTCCTACAGTTGTAAAAAAATGTAACAGAAACTCAAATACACACCAGTGGGTGAACAAAGATATTATTTCTATGAGCAAAAAATTGAAAGAATTATTCTGAGTGATGATAGCCAAGTAACTGAAATCTACGAGGAATTTAAAAAAGTCTATCTACGAGCAATTCAAAATACAAAAAGCGCATTTTACAAAAAAAAATTGAAGAAACAGGTATCACCAGAAACAAAAACAAATATGGAATATAGTCAGAGAAAAAATAGGAAATTCAAGATCTACATCAAATATTCAAATAAAAGTAGAAAATAAAATAGTTGAGAACAAGAAAGTCATTGCAAACGCTTTCGGTGCCTTTTTCTCTAACAATGCACAAAAGTCCATAGAGCAACACTTCGGCTCGAAAGTATTCAACGATTATACTTCAATGTATGAAACTAACACATTCTTTTATTTCCCTGTTTTGAGCTGTGATGTCCTAGATGCAATAGGTTCACTAAAAAATTCTAACTCAGTCGGAATAGACTGTATATCCACCAAAATCATTAGGAGTATGGCTGTGTACATCGCTGAACCTTTAGCTTATATTATAAATCGATCAATAGAGTCAGGAGAATTTCCAAATGACCTAAAAACAGGTTAAGTGACCCCTATTTTCAAAAAAGGTGATACATCTATCATGAGTAATTTTCGACCAATAACAGTACCGACTGTGATAAGTAAAGTTGTTGAAAGATATGTCTATAACAAAATGTATGCATTCTTAACCAGATTTGAAATTCTATCAAAGTACCAACATGGTTTTTGTCCAGAAAAGTCGATTGAAAGTGCTTCCTACCACTTTTTTGAATATATTTACGATTCTATAGACGAAGGAAAATATGTTGGAGCACTCTTTTTCGATCTATCAAAAGCATTCGATACCATTGACCCAAACATCATCGAAAGCAAACTATACTCTTCAGGATTTCGTGGTAACTTTCTGCCGTGGTTAGTCTCATACATGCGCCTTAGGAAAATATGTGTCAAAATTGAAGAGCATAGGTCTGATTTCTATTCTATGGACCTGGGAGTTCCTCAGGGTTCCATCTTAGGTCCACTGATTTTTTTATTATTCATAAACGATCTACCACTTCATATAAGCACACAATGTATAGTTCTCTATGCTGATGATTCAACTTTGGCTGCTGATGCTGACAGTTTCGAGGAACTCTAAGATAAATTGAATATATTGTCGAAGAAATTCGCAATCTGGTGTGAAAAAAATTCTTCAATTGTGAACTCAGACAAAACGGTGTGTGTGCAGTTCTATCGCGGATCGAAAATTGTAACAAATTTTCAAGTAAGAGTGATGGATGATGTAATTAATCTCTCTGAAAATACTAAATTTCTCGGAACTTTCGTAGATACTGATATGAGATGGGAAAGCAAATATAAATGCTGTTTGTAAAAAGGTAAATAGTGGTTATTATGCCATTCTATAACTGAAAAATATTTTTGATATAACTCAACTAATCAATATTTATTATGCCATAATTTACTCCCACATCTCCTGTTATATCAACATCTGGGGCAGCTCCAGCAACTCCAACAGAATATTTATTCTACAGAAAAGAGTCATTAGACTCATTTTCAATCTGAAGATAAGAGATTCCTGTAGAGAATATTCTGAAAGATTCAATATCTTAACATATCCATGTATATATATATATTTTTAAATGTATAATGTTATTTCTGAAACAGAAACATATGTACGATACTGTTTCCCAACATCATAACTATTCCACTAGAAACGGAGATCTCATCAGGATGCCGACTCATAACACATCATTCTTAAAAACAGTCCGTCATATACAGGAATTACATTTTCCAACAATCTTCCAACTGATCTAAGGAAAATTCAAAACAAAAATATGTTCAAATCAAAATTGAAGAAATATCTGCGAGAAAACTGTTTCTGCAGCATTTCTGAATTTTCAAACTCGGGATAAAATTTTAGTTCTGAATGTGTATATATGACATTAATATTTTACATTTGATTTGTTTTAAATTCGAGATAAAATGTTAGTTCTATCTGTGTATATGTGACATTTATATTTTGTATTTTGGTATTTTGATTATTGTCTACCTTTTTGTGTTCTTGACGTATCCTATATCATGTATTTGACCTTAAAGGATTCAAATAATTAATTATTATTATTAATAATAACAATACCCTCGTCATAGATTATATCCAAACTAGTAGATGAAGTCAGCATACTTCAAAACACCTAACAAACGGAAATTACTTAAATTGATATTTGTATAACTAGGGAGGAAAGTGCCACTTAACCTCCCGCAGGATGTAGTTTCCTGCCCGACGCGAAGCGGAGGGCAATAAACATCTAAGGGGGAAAAGGCAATTTACTCCCGTGTAATACATATAATTTTTCCTCCTACCCACTTATTAAACCTTTTTTTCGAAAATTCATTTACGGCATAAATAATGAATTTATCAATATATGCGATATCATTGAGTACACAAGTATTGTTTATTAAACGAATTAATCAATATATGCTATATAATTAAGTACATGTAGTATTGTTTATCTATATTTCAGAAATAATAATGTTGATATTGAAGTGCAGTTTTGAGCAGCACTTATTTGAACACCATTGGAAAAAAATAGTGTTTTAATAGGAGCTTCAGTATTTGAAGTATTTTCGCTTAGCACACTTAGTTCAGTTTCTACATTATTTCCCATAATTTGATCAGATTTTTTCCTTTTTCTGTTGCGTAAGATTGTTGTACATAACCTTCTGCGATATTGGTTCATTTTCAACCGCCGTGCCGTTTTAGAGCTGGAATATGTCCAACAGCGTTCACTTATGGAGTTGCTGAAGTTTTTCTGACACTGTGCTAATGTTCGGCATTTGGAAGCTTGAGACATTATGCTTCTGACACTTTGCTAATGTTCGGCATTTGGAAGTTTGAGATATTATGCATTTTTTTGTGGTACTTTGTATAGTATTCTTGCCAACCACTCGATTTATACATTTGCCTGCTTCAAAGCTTACGAACAATCGTTTATGTTCAGTTTTTGGACGTAGACAGATATATTTATTTGAACAAAATTTGGGCCGTTGCCTGTTGTAGTATTCATTACGAAAGTTCGTTGCTTATTCGTTTTTGAAGTGATAATATTTATTACTGAAATATTGTCTCAATCTTCAATATCATCTACAGTCATTTTAATGAGCTCATTGCATCGACATACTCCAGAAATGCCATTAACAAGGAGTACCTATGAATATTTTATGTCAAAAATTGAATTATTTGCATGATATTTCATATCGTACCATCATAAATAAAAAAACATCATCAGGGGCTTCCATTAGGAAGGTATTTATTTCTTTTCTTGTAAAAGTTTCAGATTTATTTGGTTTGTATCCGTCATTTTGACGTTTTGAAAATGCAACCAACTTTAGATATTTGATATCGACATTGACCTTTATTTGTATCATTGTGCGTAGCATTGAATATTAGGACCAAAGTGTTGAAGCTTTCGACGATTTTCCTTGGAGTGAAAAATATGCCAGTAAAACATTTTCTGAATAATTATTATTTTTTTTGTCTTCAGCCCATTTCTTTTATTGTGTATACTGTTTTTCATACCTGTCTTTAGATTTATCTCTCCATTTTTCAAAAATTCAATTAAGTTAAACGTAGCGACTTTGTACTCTGAAAGTCAATCGCAGTGTTTACTGTCAGTGAGCCACAGCATACTATGATAGTTTGATGGAAATATTATTGCAGCCTTGCAAAAACTGCAAAATAGAGGAATGTGTGTTATTCTGAGATGCAGTAGATATACCCCAATTATTTTAATGCTTCAAACGTTGGATTGGCTGTCTGTTGAAGACAGGTTGTTTCATTACCCAATGATTTTGATCTATAAGATTGTATCTGGTGAGGCCCCTCCCTATTTCGATCAATTCATTGTATTCCAAAATCAAATACACATCTATCCCACTAGAAGAAACAATAATTTTTATTTGAATGAAGTAGTCCATCCTCAAAGTGGAGTAAGAATATTTTGGTTAGGAAAAACTCAAAGTTATCTCCACAAGTATAAAGTTGTTTTATATTTTTATTTCAAACATGTTTCAGGAATATAAAATCGAATAACTATCTGAATGAAAATGCAAATTTTCAATTTCAGATTTTTTCTTTTTAGTTAGGGCCTTTTCAGAATATCTATCAGATGTAGTTCAATGTCCAAAGTAGTTGTTTTCTGTTAGACATTCACAAGAAATAACTTCATTTCAATCGTGGATTTTTCAATTCACAGAAAAATATTTCAATTAATATTCAATTGAGAATGTTTTCCTTTTCAACATGAATACCCCACAAGAGGTTATATTGACGGTGGAAGATAGTGACTAAAGTTTATCTTTCAGTCGCTGATGATTCCACATCTGATTTTATGAACACCCTGTTTATATTTTCAACAAATCAATACATTCTCATCCTCAGTGAAATTGTACAATACAACAATAGATATTTTGGGTTAGAAAAAATTATTTAATTCAAACGAAGAAAAAGGTTGAAAAACACATTTTTCACCTTATTGTTGAGGGTTTTTTTAAGTTTGGGACTAGAGCCCCAAAAATTATACATTGTCCACATTATGTGGGAAAATTGTTGAACAATTAAATTCTCTTCCTTGTCAAATCGCCATTGTATGGGTTGCTCAATATTTGTTTAATTGTTCAACAATTTCCCCACATAATGTGGACAATGTATAATTTTTGAGGCTCTAGTCCCAAACTTAAAAAAACCACTTCAACAATAAGATGAAAACATGTGTTTTTCAACTTATTGCTTCGTTTAAATTAAATAATTTTTTCTAACCCAAAATATCTATTGTTGTATTGTACAATTCCACTGAGGATGGGAATGTATATTCCTGAAACATGTTTGGAATAAAAATATAAAACAGCTTTATACTTGTGGAGATGACTTTGAGTTTTTCCCAACCAAAATAATTTTTATGTTCAAAGAACAACTTATGCTCGCACTACAAATTCTTTGTTTCATAGAGGATTGTTAGAGTACAATGATTTTCCTGTCGAATTCAAACATTCCCACTCACTCAATGAATTCAAACACCAACTAATCCTAAAGATCAAAACAAGCTATGTTTGAAAAAGTAGGAATCCAAATTTTGATTATATTATGGAGGTGATATTCATTGTAAGAAATCTTTTGTTAGTGAAACTAATTAAGAATCGTGAAAATCCAATTTGTGGAAATGTCACTGATAATCTCTTTGAAAAATTGTACTGTGATTGATTGTAATTATTGATGTTACACATAGTAATTTCTATACCGTAATTGTAAGATGTAGAATGTTTGTATATTAGGTCGCCCATTTGAATAAACGATTATTATTATTATTCTTAAGTCAACAAAAGTATCTAAGAATCCTGAATTCAAAATCGCCGTGTTCATTGTCAGCCACGGCATAATATGATTTTCTTATTCTTAACTCAAAAAACGTATCTAAGAATCGTGAAGTTGAAATTTTCTTTTAAAAACATAACGTTGAAGTAACATTCATGTTTAATTTTTACCATAATACAGGATATACAAAATATTCTAGAAATTACGAAAACAATTTTAATATAATGGATTCACAAGTTTCATCTTCACAACATACTTAAAATGAGGGGGAGAAAAAGTACTTTTCCACTTCTCCTCCCTAGGGAAGAAAGTACTTTACCTCCCTAGGGGGAAGAGTATGAGTTTCGTCCCTGTTGTGGGGAAGGAAAGTGTGTACTTTCTATAGGGGTAGGTCCAAAAATAATTTGTAAGTCATTGTAACACACACAGTTTCTGTGATTCGCGAGAAAAATGAACGACATCGATCGACCAATGCTCATTCACAGCTGACGGCCAAGCAGCATTACCAGGCAGCTGTGAAAGAAACAATTTGTTTTTTGTCAGGTTCGACTATTGTTTTCTGATTGATTGGTGGATGAAAGATCTCACTCAGATCGATTATAATTCATGAGCTGAAGTTTATACCACCAAATGCTCAATATGACTTTTGAGTATATCTAGACAACGTTTATTTTCAAAACTCAAATCCAATGTCTCAGGATGTTCTCACCAATAATCTGGAGAACCTCTCGGATACGATTTCCCCTATCCTTCCTTGTTGTGGGAGGAATCTCTTGAACTTTTCCTTTCACATAACACCGTAGACAAAAATTCCATTTCCAACAAAACTGGTGAACTGGGCCATCCATCTCTCACGCAATTCGTTGTCAAGATGGTTTTGAATAGAAATGGAATGAAGATTTTTTCATTTCTTCATTTAATGTCGGCCTATTTCTGTGACCAGTGCTCAACATCCACTTCACCCCCAACCGCAGATGATGCCAAATCCTTCGGGGTTTCCGATCAGAAGTAAGGATCTTCAACGAGCTCAAAATTCGGGACCGCTACTTCAACGCTCCATACGATGCCTGCAGCTGTGAATATGCTGCTGAGCTGCAGTTATTTGGAACTTTTCAAACGTGCGTCTTCCCTGGCAGGTGTTCAACCATCCAAGTATTAACCGCGGACAGCATTGCTGCCACAGATTTCGATAATACTGCTTTCTTTCCGTAACTATCGAAGTTAATAAATTCTCTTCACAAAAGGAAAAATAGTTTATCAAATATCTATCATAAAAATTAATATATATCATACATACCATAAATTCACATCGATGGAGATGGCACAAGAAGAAGCTACGAGCCCAAGTGGGGTGGGGTTTACTCAGAAATTTCAACTATATTTGTTCAGTTCTGTGCTGAACAGTCGTAAATTTCAATAAAACTTTTCCTTCACGTCAAAAATTATATTTCTAACTTGCCTTTCCTTTGACAGTAACATTCACCAACAGAATACAAATACAGGGTCATTAATCAATAAACATAATATACTTTACGAGTATAACGATCCGACATTTCTTCCCCCTTGCTAGGAGAATTAGTTTTCTTCTAGCTCCAATAAACAAAGTTTTCGACTGGTTGTCGATATTCTTCCGTAGAAGTCTTGACATCCACGACTCGAATTTTTGGTCCGGTCCAGGATAAACATTAGTTATTCTTCCCAATTTCCATCGATATCAGGGGCAGTGTCATCAACCAAAACGACAACATCATCCAGTCGAATTGGTTTCCGATCTCTGGTCCATTTGTTTCTTCGGGTGAGTGTCGGTAAATATTCTTTCACTCAACGTCTTCCAGAAGGAATCTGAAAGTTGTCTTGATAACTTCCATCCTCTTCTTAGGCAGTTTTCATCTGGATTTTCAGGAAATGGGGGGCCTTCTCCATTTGATGAACCAAACAGAAAATGATTTGGCGTAAGTGCTTCGAGATCATTGGGATCATTCGATAATCTTGTCAGAGGTCTGAAATTAACTAAGAGCTCTGCTTCTACAAATAGAGTCTGCAAAACTTCTTCCTTCAGGGGTTGCTGATGGAGAACATTACCAATGACTCTTTTAACAGATCCTATGAGCCTTTCCCAAGCCCCGCCCATATGTGCCGGGGCAGGAAGAATAAACCTGAATTCTATAGTCTTAGAAGACATACAATCTTCGATGGGTGATGTATCCAGATCTCGAATCATATTCCGTAATTCTTTGGACGCTCCTTGGAAGTTCGTTCCATTATCACAATAAATTGTATCTGGTTTTCCTCTTCTAGCCGAAATTCTCGTGATAGCCATAATCGCAGAGTCCGTGTTCAGTGTGTTAGAAATTTCCAGATAAATGGCTCTCACAGCTAAGCATGTGAACAATACCCCCCACCTCTTCTCATGTCCTCTTCCGATTTTTACCGGAATAGGTCCAAAGAAATCCATACCTGTGTTCACGAAAGGCCGAACTTCTTGCCTCAATCTTACTTCTGGTAATTGGCTCATGATTGGGGATGTGGGCTTGCTCCGCTCTTTTTTGAATTTATTGCATTGGCTAAACACCGACTTGACAGCTGCTCGTCCATTGATGATCCAGAAACTTTGTCTCAATCCATTCAGTGTCGTTTCTAATCCTCTATGACGAAATAATTCATATGGAGGTCGAATCAGCAGTTTGGTGTAAGGATGCATCGGGAATAAAATTATCGACTGTTTAGTGTCTTTGTCCTACCTCCCAAAACCAAAATATCATTTTTAATCTCTGGAGAAAGTGAAAAAATTTTGCTTTCTTTTCTCAGCTCCTTTCCTTTTTCCATTTGACGAATTTCTTCACCCAAAACATTGTGACTGTTTTATCCAAATAATTTCAGCCTCCTTCAACTCTTCCACTTTTAACTTCCCTTTTATTCTGTCATTCTCATTTTTTTTTTCAAATTGTTGATGAATCTCAAACACCAACCAGTTGTCCTTATTAATCTCAACCATTTCGAAAACTTCTTTATATCTGGTAAGACATTTTCATTTCTCTTGACCACCAGGCAACCTCCATGATTATATGCTTTTTTCATTTCAGAGTCACTATTATTATCATTGCTTATTTCTTTGGACTAATATTCTTCTTTTTTAAAAATTCAGGTCCATCAAACCATTTTTTTGAGATAACCATTCCTTGGGTACCTTCATCAGATGATATATTCTTATAGCATGATAATTTCATTCCTCGTGGCTTCATCTGCTGGGTTGACTTCAGAAGAAACCCATCTCCAATCTTCGCATCTTGTTCGTTCTTGAATCTCCCCGATTCTGTGAGCAATAAACTGTTTGTATTTTCTACCATAACCTCATATCCATCCAAGAACGCATCGGGAATCGGTCCAAAAATAGGTCTCATCGATGGTTACTTCGAGTTTTGAAATTCTACTTGCCATCACTGCACCTTGTAACTCCAATCTTGGGATTGATAGAGGTTTCAGCGGGGACACTCTCGTTCTTGCTTTGATGAAAAACACATCAATTTCGGCTACTCCAATTACACGGAGATACTGTCTGATAATGTATGTACCTCAATTCTAGCAGTTGGAATTTTCAAAAGTAGACCAATTTCGTAGCAACCCTCTACTCTTTGATTGTATTTTTCATTAACTTCATAGCTTCAAATTATCCAGGCTCATTCGCTTGGGGGTCAATAAAACTCCAAAAGATTCTGTTGTGAATTGTCCTCTCATAAGATTCTGTAGATCCTCGTCTTGGTTACTTTTCTCACATACACGTAACACGTGACATTTTCTATTATCTTCTTCATCCTGCCTCAAACTAGGTCTATGTATCGACCATCCAAATAAACATCTAGTTGCCATCAAATAATTTTCTGGTCCACATCGTATTTGTCGTGGCGTTATCAAATGAATGTTGTCCTGTCCAATTATCATGACAGCTCCCTGATTTTCATAATTGGGGATGGAAATATTTTTCAATATCTGAAGTTTTCACCGTTTGTGACGGTAGTGACCAGTTGTCTATTGTCCAGACCTCCCCTCAGAAAATAAACTTTACTTTCTTCTCCACCTTGGGAATTTCCATGTCGAATCTGATGGAGTTCACTTGTGAAGTGATTTAGTCATTCGTCCACTGCAAACACAACTGCTCTGGAGACCCAACAAAACCTAGATGTTCAGCGATTCCTGCATCTAATAACGTGATTGTCGATGCCTCATCACAAAGTGCATAAATTGTTGTGGATGCTTTTGGACCATGGAGTTTTATGGGAATCATCCGCAATAATGTTTAATTATCACTGGCCACTGCACCAAGCATTTCAACCTGGGGTTCTGAGTTACTGGCATTCATGACATTTTCGCTTGCAACAATGCTGGATTGTGCTTTTTTTTGTGGAGCAGAGGGTGATGGAACAATTTGCATCCCATTATTCCACAGTTCTTTCTATTTCTACATTTAAATGTATGGTGATTTCGTTTTAGGCATGAAAAACAAAGTTTTTTCTCAACTACTGTTTTCCACCTGGTATCAATGTCGTCTGCTTTCATCTGCGGACACACGTTTCCATGAGAGACTTTTTTACAGTACGAGCACATGAACTTTCTTGAAATCTGGGATTCATTATCTTCTGTCGTACTTAGAACTCTTTCAGGTTTTTTCAAATGGCTTTGCCTCTCTGCTTCAAATGGTTGTGGTGTACTGACAAAACAGGCGGCACTGGCGTTACTCTCCAACCATTTCGCAAAATCATCCAAATCCATGATATCATTTTTTCTGGCAACAACCTCTCCCCAGTTCAGTTTCAGGATATCTGGTAACTTATTGAGAAGATCCTTCAACAATTGAGGATTTTGAAGATGCCCCGTAGATCCCAGGGCTTTTATAGTAGACACCATATTATTCACCTCATTTGATAGATGAATGAGTTTTTCTAAATTACAATCTTTTATGAAAGGCAAAACTCTCATTTTTGGAATTGGGGTTTCGATGATGAATTCAGGTCTACCAAAACGAGTTTGAAGTGTTTTCATAATTAGATCAACATTTGATGTCAACATCATTCCGGAAACTGTTGATTTCCCAGGTCCATCCAAACATTTCTGCAGTTCAAGCACGATCTTTCTGTTCGACTATTCACATAATTTACAGATGTTCGTGAAATGTTTATAAAAGAGAGGCCAATCTTGGGGATTTCCGTCAAAACAAGGAAAATCTTTGTCCACAACTTGTCTGGCACTCATTTTCGCTGGAATGGCCTGGGATTGTCCTGAAGTAATGACCTGGGATTGTCCTGAAGTTTTTACTGAGCTTAGAACATCCCTCAGAGTATCACACAGCATTCTGATTTCATTGTTGGAATTTCTATTTTCCTAGGAAACGGCCCATTTCTCGTCTTCTTTGGTCTCAGTTGCTTCTGGAAGATCATTTATCCAATTGGCAACAATATTATCATTGGTTGTGTCAACAAATTCATCTATTTCAGCAATATTCGGATTTCTTGATGAAATACTGTTTTTTTCAGTGAGCTGAGCTTCATATTCAGCTTTCTGCAACTCCTCCTCCTCCATATCTATCAAACGAAGAGAGTTTTCTAATTCTCTTTGTTTGGAGTGACTTTGTCTGCGTTTATTTTCTAGCTCTTGTCTATTCTTCTCATTTTCCAGAATGAGCTTCTTCCTTTGCAAATCAACAGAACTACATTTTGATTCCGATAGTTCTTTGGATTTAATTGATTTGCTCTTTTCCCCACCTGAAGAGGTTTTCTTTGATACAGATTGACCTTGAAAGGGCACAATGTCATGCCTAGATCCAGCTGATGTGTTTCTGTGTGCCCTGGAAGTCCTGGTACCGTTTCCAAAGTTGTCGGGCCACACAAAGTCTGCTGATAGAGATCTATTCATTCCTGCTAAATTCCGTGTTGGTCTATTAGTCTCCATACTAAGGAATGTTCAGTTCTGTGCTGAAAAGTCGTAAATTTCAATAAAACTTTTCCTTCACGTCACAGTAACATTCGCCAACAAAATACAAATACAGGGTCATTAATCAATAAACATAATATATTTCACGAGTATAACGATCCGACAATATTCCATCCGGAGCTAACACTATCTTCAATTATTGAAAATAGAAATCTATTCCAAAGTAAAGACAATACAGGACATTTGAATTGAATCTGGATGCGAAAGGAATGCTAGCGAAATATGATAATTTTGAGAAACTAAAAGTATCACAAGAGTTTCAACAAGTTTGAAAGAAGATTTTCGGATTATTTGAAATTCAAAATTGGATTGTTGTTGAAGTTGATACGGTTTCTTGATACAATATGGATTTTGGATATCCCAAAAAATAAAATAAAAAATTTGGATGTGAACAGCAGATGGTTTGAGCCGTACTTATCAAATAAAAAACAAATTGTCGAAATGCAAGATGGTTACTCAAACCCCGCTAGTATCAAGTGTGGTGCGCCACTCAGTCCAACATTGTTCCTAATTCCCCTCAATGATTTAGCCAGTAAAAATATTCGGGAAAAGTTCACTATGTTTGCTTACGATATGACATTGATGTGGAAAGGATCAAATATCGACTCCCCAAAAGAAAACATTGAACATGATTTGAAAAAAGTCAAAACCTGCTGTGCCAAAAACTACCTTTGCTTCAATTAAAAAAAAATTTGCCTCCAACTTTCAAATTCACCTATGGTTCACTTATGTTTGGTTTGAATCCAATTGTGAATGGACTTTTCACCAAGTTTTTTGGCATTGAATAGATGACAGTCTGAAATTCTCTAGCTATATTCACACCCTTCACGTTGCTATACAGTAAGAGTGGTATCCAAGAAACTTGGTTTGTCATTGGGTAGGGTGACATATTTTTCTTTGGTTCAATCACACCTGATATGTGGTATAGCTTTCTGGGGTTACTGCACTAAATCCATGTTCGATTCAATCTTGGTTCTTTAAAAAGCGAGCAATAAGATTAATGTCTTGAGCTGAATACAGTGCCCAATGTGAACCTTTGTTCATTGAATTTATGATTCTAATTTAATATTTATCTTCATACTGGAGACCACCTGTTCAGTACACAAACATAAAACGAACACAATTGGTACTAAAAATTCAGCAAAAATACCTGATACAGGTCAGGTAGCAGAAAAATATAGCTGTGCCCATTCCCCGATCAGAGCAGACTTAATATTCAATGATGTACGAAAGTAAAAAAAAATATAACAAACTGCCTACAACTTTTAAAGAAATCCCTGGACACCACCTGTTTCGGAAAAAAGTCAAGAAACTACTTTTACTCAAAGCATACTATGGCCTACAGGAGTTCTATGATGATGGTAAATTCTCTTAAAGACACAATATCTGTCTTCGTCTATATACCTACCTATACATCCTTTTATTTTTATATATATATATATATATATATATATATATATATATATATATATATATATATATATATATAAAAAAATACAAGCTGATTCTATGTGGGGTTGCAGTCAAGTATGGGGCTGATTAGGAAAACTCTTTGGTATCCATCAAGCTTTCGGCAATCTTTATTGCCTTCCTACTACAATTGTATGGATTACATTATGAAATTAAATATTATTTGTCTACTTACCAACGTGAAATTGATGTAAAATTAGCACATTAAATGAACAGAAATTCATGAAAGATGAAATAAATTTTGACAATGACAACTTCTTTTTTAATCAATTCAAAATCAAGGCGGAAAATTTTGATCACAGGGCGATATATCTTTTCTGTTATTCATTTCTAGCAAATAAGTAAAGATTTGTGTAAGATTGTTCAAATCAGTTCTTTTATTCATTGATTCCCTATCATTTTTTATATGAACCATCTCTAGAAATATTCTTTTGTTTTCATTGGTCTCGTTATCTAGAATTTCCGTATTATCATAGTCCATCCGATGATCTCTTTCATTTATATGTTCAGAAAGAGTACATGAATTAACATTAGGTTTACAGTCGCTCTTATGGGATATGATACGACTGTTAAGGGTTCTTGATGTTTGACCGACATATGTTTTAGAACAGTCTCTACACGGTATTCTATAAACAACATTATATTTTTGTTTATTTTGAATCGAACTTTTCACTTTTGTGTGTAATTTTGATATGGTTTTCACATTTTTTTTCGCGATTTTGACATTTTTATTTTTAATACATTTGTTAGTTTTGGAGTGAGTTCTTGGATATGGGGAAGAGATCTAAATATAGATGTTCCCAGTTCTTCTGAACAGAAGAAAGAAATTTTGTTCCTGTTCTATTCAGGGATAATATATACAAGTTCTAGTTTTGAGTACGCTTTGTAAATAAGACTTATTTTTCCTTGACAATACAGTACATAATTTTTGATACTTGGACAGAACATTTTATTACTACAACTTTTTTATTTCTAGCATTCCATCTGTAATTTGCTTTGTTTTTGAGAAAAAACATAAAAATCACTTTATTGCATGTCCCTGGGACAACATAATGAAAAATTTGAACTACCAAACCATCAAAAACTGGGGTGTACTTGTTATTTTTTTCCCTATCAATAGTCTATTCAAGTCATAGAAATTGTTATCAAAGGTAATGCAAGCCTAAAAAAATAATTCATTATTAAAAAATGTTTTTATCGTTGTCCATGGATATGCAATAACGAGATTTTTATTCAGGATTAAACAATTGAAATTACACGAAAGTCATTTTGGAATTTTTAGATTAACTGTTTTTGATGAAACAAAGAACGTTAATTATTACTGCAGTGTTTTGAAAGTGAAGTTAGAGTGTCATGGAAGGAAAAACAATTGTTCAAACAAATTTGACTTTGACATAACCTGCAGTAATTATTTGATAGTAATTATTTGAAGTGTTTCTAAGAGTTTTAGGCTATAAAATACGTTACTGATATTAGAAAATGGTTAGGTTTGAAAACTCAGAAATGGCCGATATGCATTTTGTCTATGGAATGGCCCAAGGCAATTCCAGACCGGCTAGACGCATTTATCAAGAAAAATATCCTCATCGCATTGTACCAAATAAACAAACATTTTAAAAATACACGAAAGGCTGTGCGAATCAGACACCCTCCAAAGGTCAGCTGCTCTTAGTGGAAGACCTGCAACGGTAAGAACAGTGGAGCTGGAGGAAGCAGTTTGACGTGAAGTTGAGCGTAGCCCCGATACAAGTACACGCAAAATTGCACAACAATTAAACATTTCTCACTTTACTGTATGGAAAATTTTGAGGGACTATCAACTGTATCTTTACCACATGCAGCGTGTGCAAGCGTTATTACCTGCGGATTTTCCCAAGCGAGTTGTCCATTCAACTTGGTGTTTGCAACAACAGACAGCATCTCCGACATTTCTATCCCGTATATTGCTTACCGATGAAGCGTGTTTTTCCACGAAATTCAATCATGAACTTCCATAACAATCATATCTGAGCTGAAAAAAATCCCCATGCGGTTATAGAACATCATTATCAACCATAGTTTTCCGTGAATGTTTGGGTTGGTATTGTGGGTGAATATCTCATCGGACCTAATTTTTCCCCCCGTGATTAACTGGTCAAGAGTATCGTCATTTTTTGGAATTTGTGTTGCCTGTACTATAAGAAAATGTCCCACTGGCAGTAAGAGGAGCAATGTGGTTGATACAAAATGGGGCCCCATCTCACTTCGGCATAGTAGCAAGTCAATTTCTGGATGCAACTTATGGAGAAAACTGGACCGGTCGCGCAGGTCCACAGTTATGGCCACCCAGGTCACCGGATTTGAATCCCCTTAGATTTATTCCTTTGGAGACATATGAAGTCCTTCGTTTATAAAGCTCCAGTCAACACTGAAGAAGAATTGATCCAACGGATACGGGATTCATGTGATCAGATAAGACATACGCCGGAAATATTTCAACGTGTTCGGCAATCGATGTTAAGACGAGGTAATGCTTGCATTGAAGTTGAAGGAGGACATTTTGAGCAACTATTGTAAGTTTTGTGCTACTTATTGTCAAATGTTTTCTTACTGAAAAAAATTGCGTACCATTTGTTTAAGTGTGGTTTTAATAAAGGGTTCTTCTTGTTTCATGTTTTTTTTAATTTCCGGCGTTACCACATAACAATGAAGTGATTTTTAACTTTTTTCCCAAAAACAAAGCAAGATACGAAAAAATTCTGAAATAAAAAAGTTGTAGTTTTAGTAGGTTAATGCGAAAACAATACAAAAATTCAAAAAAATCAGCGGCACATTTTTTTGGTCAAAAATATTAGTTAAGGTGCCTTCCGGGACGCCACTGATATTTTTAAAACTAGTTAGGGCTTGATTAGCCCCTTGCTACTCCAAATAACACTGCCAAATTTGAACTAAATCGGCTAAACGATTATTAAGATATTTAGGAAAAAACTATTTCTTTCAAAAAGTGTTGACACCCTGTATCTTGAAAACGAAGCATTACCGGACCTATTTTTATATGAACTTTTCGTCTTAGAATCACACCTCCAAGTGTGGCCACGTACTTGAATAACACCCTGTATATAGTAAAACAAGCGCCTCTCCCGTTTTCGATCATGTTTGCAAGTATTCCTATTTCGCAGAAATTTAACGCAAAATGAGAGTAGACGTTTTGTAGTATTATACTTCCGTTTTCGATCATGTTTGCAAGTATTCCTATTTCGCAGAAATCTAACGCAAAATGAGAGTAGACGTTTTGTAGTTATACTTCTAAACTTCTTTGGGAAATTGAAATCGGACCACCCGTGGCGCATCCAGGCTTGCTCCAATAAAGTGCATTTGAATATTCGAATTGCAATTATGCAAAAAC
Source organism: Gonioctena quinquepunctata (assembly GCA_018342105.1). Taxonomy (NCBI): domain Eukaryota; kingdom Metazoa; phylum Arthropoda; class Insecta; order Coleoptera; family Chrysomelidae; genus Gonioctena; species Gonioctena quinquepunctata. The sequence goes on along the minus strand of JAFIRS010002290.1, from coordinate 154,095 downwards.
TAATGATCTGACAGCGCCTGAGTTTTCAAAACATAAAGTACATATCAATTATTACTATGTCGCAGAGAGCTTGCTCAACAACTTTATCAGTTACTAATGATCCGATTGAGTTGTGCTAGCGGCTCATTTTTTCACATTTTGATCTTTTACAATTCGTCCTATGGAGCATCGAGATTGTTTATTAGTTTCCATATTACAAGCGAAAAAATAAAAAAAACATGATTTTTTATTTTAAATGATTATAACCAATTAAGCAACGATAGTAGGAAACATAACAGGATATAACTACGGACGTCTTTCTTATAATGGAACAGTCGATTTCCTGGTACCATTTTTGTCACGAAAACATCTCTATTGATTGGCCTAAGTGAACATTTTTGAGATGGTTTTCTCCACATTTTTGCTAATATTTGAACTTCGTTCAATTTGGAAACATTCGTTCGTACATTCGTCTGTGACTCAGTTCATTTAATATGCTGCAAAACGACAAAAAATGTTTCCCTACTGTATGAAACTACGTGTATGGATACGATGAGCGTATATAAGACATATTCCGAAAAACAAACAAACACTAAGCATATTTATAGTCCCAACGTCCCTAATGCAAAGTTACGTTCACACTTCATATATTCTCCTTTGAAACCGTTACGCTTGGTGGCACAAACAGGCCCAACGAAATTATGTATTTTCATAAAGTTACGAGTGGTTCATATTCGGATAAAACTCGCATCCTGCACCCGGAATGGTTTACTATCCACATATATTCAGAAAATGCATGAAAGGCGGGGGAAGAAATGACAGCTTTAGCGCAAGGCATGGTGGTAGCAGCTTTTTTCTGACTCACTCATCCATCGAGTCTGACATCCGAATCGGGTTGAATATAGGATTTGATGATAGTGATGATAGTAATGATAATGATGACAATAATGATAATAAAAATGTAGGCGAGTGTATTGAAAACACATATCATCGAGCAAGGAAACATTCTCGTAAAATTGCAGTTTTTTTTTACTCTTCACGGACCTATCCAACAAGCCTGACCATCTGAATTGGGTTAAATATAAGGACTGATGATAGTGATGATAATAATTATAATGATGATCAATAATGAGGTTATTTTTAAATAAAACATTGATAAAACATTCCAAGGGCTGTACGAAGTGAATTCGATCAGTCAATTCAACAGATAATTTACCAGTCGATTGACCAAGGGAGATATTCAACCTCAGTCAATCGAGCATTCCTGCAACGAACGCGGGTCGTCCTAGTCAAAGACCGGATGAGCGGCCGTCTCGAATGGTAACGCCCAGGAGAAAAATTGAACAGTCGTAGCGCGAGACAGGAAAACGGTGGAAAGCTCCAACTGCAGACTGAATTTGAGATTTTTCGATGGGTTGCACCCTGCCGAATTTAGTTCTAACCCAGCGGATAGATTTTGAATATTTAAATAGCAAAGTTTTGAAATTTGACAGGTGTCAGTTGGAGAAATAATTCTGACAGTTCTGAATACAGTTTTTCAAGGGCTCTCAAATGACATATTGCAAGTCAAATCTCGTGCGATATAGTTTCGGTAATTTTTTAATAGTGACACTTCCGTTTGAGAGATGACAGCCAAAACCGAATAGTCGTATTCGGGTCAGTAACTGTATATTCATACCATATTTCAGATAACTTGGTCAAACAGTTCAGCAGTTTTTGTGAAAGATTACAGACAGACACACACAGACAGACTTCACTCTGGAAATAGCCTCAATCGTCTCGAGGGATCTCAAAACGGATATTTTCGTCGATATCTCGATTTTTTTTTCGCACGATCACGTTACTTGACCAGTAGGAGGGCCGGTCAAGTAAAATGTAGGCGAATGTATTGAAACATAACCGTAGGTGGAAGATAGTCTCATCGCCCGGTGAAATACCACCATATCGACTCTGTGTGCTGTGAAATGGATCATTCCATGTTTCAGTGTTCGGTCGATACTTTCCGGTCTCCCTCTTTCCTTTTCCCCAACTCCTCCTTTATTTTCAGGTGCATCCTAATAGTAATAATGATGAAGTCTCCTAGAGTAAAACACTCCGGAAGCAAAATACCTCTCCATTCGGATTTCCGGGCGAGAGGTACTCGAGGGGACTCAACATTAAAGATTAATTTTTGCAACATCCGCGGACTCAACAAGAATATCAATGACGTCCACCATCACCAACAGACGAAAAACCGGATATTCTGGCTCTAACAGAAACACAAGTAAACTCGTCCACCAATAAGGTCCATATGCTTTGTCCTGGTTACGAACTCCATTCTCGATTCAGGTTCAAAGGTGGAGTCTGCCTTTACGATAAGGCTAACCTTTCATGCCAGCGTGAAGAGAGTTTGGAACCGAAAGACTTTGATGTGATGTGGTTCAAGCTATCTGATACCAAACTGACTAAGTTTCTCTGCTGCCTTTACCTTTCACCTACTAAACCTTCATATAACGACCTCTTTGAGTTTTGATCACTCAAACTGGACTACATTCAGGAGAACCATCCAACAGCTGAAACCATAATCATGGGAGACTTTAATGTACATAACGCTGCCTGGCTCAAATTCTCTAACAAAACAGATGATGCGGGTCGTCAAGCCGAGGCCTTCGCCATCACTCATGGTCTAGAACAACTGGTCGAGCTACCAACCCGCATCCCTGATGTCAACAACCAGTCTGCCAATACACTAGATCTTTTCCCACCACCAATCCTGACCCGTATAGAATAGAAGTTTGTGCCCCACTTGGAAACTCTGATCACATCCTCATCTCCACAACATGCTCTTTCCATTTACCATCGAGCTGCACAATACCACCCCGTCTCATGTGGCATTACAATTCGGCCGACTGGGAAGGTCTTCGTATGTTTTTCTCAGCGTTTCCATGGAAGAGAGTTTGTTTCTCTTCAGTAGATCCAACACGATGTGCTGAGACAATTTCTGAAATCATCATGTTGGGGATGCAAACCTACATACCGAATACCGAAAGAAGAACATCATCCGATAAGACCTGGTTTAACAGAAACTGCTCTAGGGGCTGTGGCTTCCAAACAGGCAGCATACCATCGATGGTAAAAAATCCGGGCCCTGAGACCAGAGCAGCATATGTCGAGGCTAGAGGCATATGCAAAGAGACAATAGAATGCTCAAAAGATGCCCACAATGCCAAAATAAGATAAAAACTTGCTGAATGACCTAACGGATCCCGTTCATTTTGGTCTTTCGCCAAAGCTGTGGGAAGAAACTTCACTTCCAGCTCATTTCCTCCTCTAACCAAAGAAGATGGAACACTAGCAACGACTGCCCAGGAAAAAGCCAATATCTTTGCGCACCTATTTGCTGGAAATTCCACTCTGGATTCATCGGGAAAACAACCCCGAATATTACCCTATTGACAGTCACATGCCCGAGATCACCTTCGCCAACGTACTATCAGAAAGATTTTGCTGGGTCTCAACACCAACAAAAGCCTGTGGATCTGACGGAATCCGCCGATTGTTCTCGAAAAATGTGCCCCGAACTAACACCTGTTCTTTGCAAGTTGTTCAACCACTCTTACAATTTGGGGTATTTCCGTCCAATTGGAAAATCGCAAGAGTACAGCCAGTCCCTAAAAAAGGCAAAAAGGCCCTACCTAGCAACTACAGACCTATCGCACTGCTATCTATTATTTCTAAGGTCATGGAAAAAGCCATCAACATCGAGCTCATGAAATATCTGGAAGACTCAGGAATTGTCAACGATAGGCAATATGGCTTCCGCCATCAGAGATCAACTGGTGACCTGCTCGCTTACGTCTCACATATATGGCAGCTATCTATTGAGAAGTATGGAGAAACTTTAGCTGTGGCATTAGATATCTCCAAGGCGTTCGATCGAGTTTGGCACCAGGGACTCCTCGCCAAGCTTCCGTCATATGGCTTGCCCCCTCAGCTGTGTTCTCCGCTTGCTAGTTTTCTCTCGAACAGGTCTCTCGTCTCTCCATGTAGTGGTCGATGGAGTTTCATCTGACACTCTACTCATAAATGCTGGTGTTCCGCAAGGATCTATTCTCGCACCAACACTATTTCTACTTCACATCAACGACCTGTTGAAAGCAACCTCATGTCCAGTACACAGCTTTGCCGATGATAGTACCCTCCATACCGCTTTCTCTTCCAGGGCCCTTATATCAGCTCGTGAAACCAGAAATGAACGAGGAAGAAATGTTAATAATATAAATATGGACTTAGCAACAATTCTCGAGTGGGGATCTAATAACTTGGTAGAATTCAATGCAAACAAAACACAAGCATGTCTTTTCTCTAAGAAAGTCGATCTCACTGTGCCTAACATAACTTTATCAGGAGTAACCATACCACTGAAGTCATCCATATCGAAGCTTGGTATTACTATCAGCAATAACCTTTCCTGGGAAAATCACGTGAGGTCCATTGCCAAAAGCGCATCCCAAAAACTTTTTTTTGTTTTGTGCCAAAAGAGCTATTTCACCCCCACCCAGCTGCTTATGATCTATAAGGCACAGATCCGACCTGTCCTGGAATACTGTTCCCATATTTGGAGAGCGGCACCTAAACATGGATATGCTATTGGATTCTGTCCAAAAAAGGGCAATTCGTCTCGTCGGTGATGCCTCGCTTACAAACTCGCTCACTTGTCTGGAACACCGTAGAAAAGTTGGCGATTTGTCTCTATTTTATAGATATTTTCATGGGCGATGCTCTTCTGGAATATCAACAATCGTTCCTGCTTTGGCAGTCTCTTCGAGACTAACCCGTCAAGTTCAGTCATCACACCCCTTCGTGGTCACTTCGGAGACCTGCAGAACATCACTTTCCAAAGCTCGTCATCCAACGAAAGCGAGGTTTGGAACTCATTGCCTAGGGAGGTGTTCCCCGAGCATACAACCTCCAGAAATTTAAGAAGAACACCAACTCCTACCTTCCTTCCCTTGGTTCCCACGATGTTCTCTGAACATTACAGGATATCCCTTTTCGTGGGAACCAGAACATAAAAAAAAAAAAAATCTAGATCAACTATTGGAAAAAATCTTCAAATTGAATAATCTACGTTAAGGAGGATGTCTAAAAGGATATCAACCACCAGATTAGTTGCAAATCAATCTTCGGAAGTGGAAGACATGTATATGCAGAGAAGACGAGTGCCTAACTTTTGAAGTAAAATCCTAAACACTACTTGGTTGATGATTCGAACTGATGGTTTTTCAAAAGGTCCCGGAAAATATTGAAAATAAAAAAGTATGAATAAAACAAAATTCGGAATCAGTTTCCATTCATTTCTAGATGATAGTATATACTTTTAATTAAATGAAAAGTATGACTGTGTGTACGTATCGATATAATCGATGAAAGAAAATTGTATTTCGTGCATAAAATAATTTATTAAAATCGTAGCAAAGCGCTTTCGACCGTTAGGTATCATCAGTGCGTATCTGAAAGTAAGTAATATTGATAGAGAACAAGTTACTGAAAAGTTTTTTTGAGAAAGAAAATTGACATCTTTTAAATGTGAGGCTACTAACTCGTCAGGTGTACAAGAAGCCAGAAAGACCATGAAATATCTCATGATCAATGAAAGTTGTATAGGTTTAAGTGACACCTATGTTAAAATACCTATTCTAGGCCAGGATGAAAATTGAGATTACAATTTTTCCTTATTTCTTAAAAAGCCATTGTTTTAATGTGATAGCTGGACCCAAGTGACAAAATTGACAATTGACAAGTGAACGATGAAGTAGATTGACATGGAACACAAAACCATGGAGATATCAGAATCAAGAAAAGAATATCCCTGTCATACTAAAACACACTAGAAGACGATCAATCTAATGAGGGCTGTCATCTGTTGAATAGATGTTCCAGTATTCCAAGGAAGACCAGACAAGACTCTTCAATTCTCACATTGAAGTCATCGTAATTGAATATAAGTTCAAGGGAGAAGTCTAATTGGACCTGTCCTGATCAAAACAAACAATTGAATAATTCTGGTAGTGTCCATGGACAACGAATTTAAATTTTTCTCAAAAAAAATAAAAATCCTTGTCCACCATGGCTCGGTTGAACAGCAACTGGGGGATTAGAAGTGTGATACAAGTCTAATGGGAACTAGACCCAACTTCACAACTCCCACAGCTGGAGTGAAACAGAGTCTAAGGTGATAATCCAGAACATGACTTGTGTTCTCAGTATGGAGAAAACTGAAAAAGCGGCTGGCAAATTGCAAAGAGATACAAGTAAAATCATCATAGAGAATGGAAATCAAAAATTATTAGCATGATTAACACGAAAACTAAAATGTGAATTAGAGTAAAAAAGCTAAGGAAGTTAAATATTATTCAATTTAGACGTCTATAAAGTGGAATATAGGATCTATTTGAATTGACTTGCGTGTTGAGACAAAAGTTATTGTTGAGTATTCCTTTACTAATGTGTGAATCTCAAGAAAATCTAATCTATTATAATTTTTGGAACTGACTTCATGTAAGATTTGTGAATTTCTATTTGGACTAGAATTATGATTGTTGAATCTTAAGTGATGACCGAAGGCAGAAACTTTATTATTATCATGGAACATTCAAATAGTAATACAGTTTCTGCCTTCGGTCATCACTTAATATTCAACAATCATAATTTTAGTACAAATGAAATTCACAAATCTTACATGAAGTCAGTTCCAAAAATTATAATAGAATAGATTTTCTTGAAGATCAGTAAAGGAATACTCAACAATAACCTTTGTCTCAACACGCAAGTCAATTTAAATAGATGCTATATTCCACTTCATAGACGTCTGAATTGGATAATATTCAACTTCCTTAGCTCTTTTACTCTCATTCACATTTTAGTTTTCTTGTTAATCATGCTAATAATTCCCGATTTCCATTCTCCGATGATGAATTATGATTTTACTTGTAACTCTTTGCAATTTGCCAGCCTCTTTTTCAGTTTTCTCCATACTGAGAACACAAGTCATGTTCTGGATTATTACCTCTTAGACTCTGTTTCATTCCAGCTGTGGGAGTTGTGAAGTTGGGTCTAGTTCCCATTAGACTTGTATCACACTTCTCATCGCCCAGTTGCAGTTCAACTGAGCCATGGTGGACAAGGATTTTTATTTTTATTAAGGAAAATTTGAATTCATTGTTCATGGGGACTATCAGAATTATTCAGTTGTTTGTTTTGATCAGGACAGTCAATAGACTTCTCCTTGAACTATATTCATACGATGACTCAAATGTAAATTGAAGAGTCTGTCTGTCTCCTGGAATACTGGAACATATATTTGACAGATGACAGTCCTCATAGATTGATCATCTTCTAGTGTGTTTTATATGACGGGATATTTCTTCTTGATTCTGATATCTCCATGTTTTGTGTTCCATGTCAATCTACTCATCGTTCACTGTCAATGTCAATCTTATCGCAGGTCCAGCTATCACACTGAACTAATGGTTTTCTAAAGATAAGGAGAAATTGTAATCTCAATTTCCATCCTGGCCTAGAAAAGGATTTACATATGTGTTCCAAACCTATACAACTCATTGATCATGAATATTTATGGTCTTTAAGCTTCCTGTACACCTGACGAGTAAGTTACCTCACATTTAAAATATGTCAATTTTCTTTCTCAAAAAAACTTTTCAGTAACTTGTTCTCTATCAATATTACTCTCTTCCAGGTACGCACTGATGATGAAAGCGCTTTGCTACGATTTCAATAAATTATTTTATACAAAATTTTCTTTCATCGATTATATTTTTAATGTCTACATATTGGTGTATCTGCTTCCTTGGCAAGTTTAAGATCCAGATTTCAAGTATAGCTCTCAATACATTGTTGCTTCAAATAGTTTTGATCCCTAATTGATTTGGATGATATAGCCGAGGAGCTAAATTAGAATAGGATCTCTGAAAGGTTTAAAATTTTTTGTTACTTGTTTCATATTTGTGTTCTGTTTTTTCCACTGTTTATTTATGTGTTGTCTGAATACGGTTTTTACACAGTAAGTTGTCTGATATCTTTAAATAGATCATTTTCAATAATGATTTTTGAATTCGTTCTAGGTTTTTTCATTAAACCAGCGCTAGCTGCTCCCCAGGCAACTATACCGTATGAGAAATGGGTTTCAAATAGATCTTAGTATAGCATGCGCATCTGAGCAATTTGTAATATGGTCCCATATGTTTTATTTCATATGTAACACTATGAAGTTTTTTGACCAAGTAATCAATATGTCCGTCCCATTTGAGGTGAAAATCTTTAAATATGCCAAGATATCTTATTTTGTTTTCTGGTGATATGGCATAGGAAGTGAAAGTCATGTAGAAAGTTTTAAATGAATTTATACTGAGTAATCTACTCTCAAACCATTGAATAATGGCTTTGAAATGTTTTTCAACCTTACCTTTCAGATGGTTCCATGATTCTGTTTTGAAGACAACTACTGTGTCGTCTGCAGAACTGATTATCTCCTCACACATCTAATGAGAAGAGGTCGTTCAGATAAATGTTGAAAGAGATCGGTCCCAAGACGGTTTCCTGTGATACTTTCGTTGCTCTCAAGTACTGTAGTAGCTGGTTGTGACTGACAGTATTGACAGATTTTTTCAAGTACACGAATAAACATAAGAATGGTGATTTTTTATCACTATCATGACTAATTTGATCAGTGAGGAGTGTTATCGCATCTACTCTTGATTTGCCTAGTTGAAATTTGACTTGATTTTTGAGAGTACTTTATTTTTATATGAGTTTTTGTTGCTACGGGATTTTAAAATGGTTTGAACCTGTTGTTAGTCAACTCAGTTCCAATTAGAACTCATATAGATTATTGAGACAAAGAAAAATATTTGTTCGAGGAATATTTCCCACTTCCACGATCATCAGAAAAAGAGAAGTCTGATTTTCTAGAAGCATTTCCATTTGGCAATAATGGATAATGTTAGAAATATTTCTTCCGGAGTGACATTTTGAAAGCTGTGCTTCTGACAATCATAGCCTGCATAAAATCAGATGTGGAATCATCTGCGAGTCACTATCTGCAATACTCAAACTATAAATGCAATCTATATACTTTCAATATGAAGGAAATTTTCTGCCTTCGAACTCCATGAGTTTCATTCCGCAAATAGTAGATTCAGCACTTATGATTCGTGTATTTCACATATTTTTCCTTCGACCACATATCCGTCCTAAGGATCACTATGTTCCATCGTTCAAGATAACCTCTTGGGTGGTATTCCACTTAAATACCCATATAAATATGGAAGAAAAAAGGTTATTGAAAATTGAAACTATATTTTGTTATTTGTCAGAAAAATCAAGCGATAATACAAAAAAAATATATTAAATAAACTTTTTATCAAAAAATTAAACCGACGAAATAATCAACTGAAAAGCAAAGAATAAAATAAACCTTCATAGTCTAAATGATAATTGAGCTCCTAAACTAATGTAAGTAACTGATTTCGAGTCGGCGCCAAACAAAAAATTATCGAGGATTATTATCTATGAAAGAAGTCATCAAAACGCAGCCGTGCATCTCGCTGCCATCATTTTACGATTTACCTAATTCAATTGCTAGTTTGTTTGGCGCCGACTTGAAATCAGTTACTCACATTAGTTTAGGAGCTCAATTATGATTTAGACCAAGAAGGTTTATTTTATTTTTTGCTTTTCAGTTGATTTTTTAGTCGGTTTAATTTTTTGTTAAACATTTTTTATTTTTTACTTTTCAGTTCCGTATTTCGTCGGTTTAATTTTTTGTTAAAAAGTTTTTATTTTTCCATTTTTTGTGGCTAAAATCTACCAATTACTACCTACTTGTTTTTGATTACTTCCCAAAAAACTTACTTACCCACCTTACTTTAACTATTACCATTTAAATATTTTGATTATTTTCTTTTATTATTTGTTGTATTATAAATTATTTTCGTTGTTCTGGTTAGTTTATTTCATTACTTTGTGTATCATTCTTTCCTCTCATAAAATATACTGATTTTGACGGAACAAGAATAATGTCAGCAGCGATCTGTCATTTTTCAACTACGTATGTGTGCTAATGTTCACTAGTGAAAAATCAAGTAGCCCCTATTTTTCCACCCGTGAGGGTGGCTAATTCCTTTCGAAATCCAAATATAAGGTATACCCTATCTATTAAGAGAAGCATCATCCAAATCGAAGAACCCAGTATAAAGTTATGCCTGATAGAATCGGTTAACGGACCAGAATTCAGAGGGTGAGTGATCAATATCCTCCATTTCGCTACCTTCAGGGGTGGATTTCATTCTTTAAATTCAAATGGGACCAAAATCGAAGTACACCCTATCCACTGAAAAAATAATTATCGGAATCGGACGCCTCAGTAAAAAGTTATGCGTGATCATACATAAAAAAATATGATAGAAAACATAAAATATACGGGTCGAATAGAGAACCTCCTCCTTTTTGGTTTCGTCGGTTAAAAAAGAGTTGTTCTCGCCTTGACAAGTATTAACTCATTTCTTAAAATCAATTCGTATACAAAGAAGAGATAGCTGCCCAAAATACTATTCGTTTCGTCACGTCCGGAATAACAGAAAACCTGTAAGAAGGTAATCCAAGTAAATCGGCTGTTCAGGTTAACGAGAGTCTTATCGATATCTGAGGTCAAGCAAGGACGGGCGGACCAGTACTTGGATGGGTGACCACCTGTCAGGCATTTGAAAATACCAAACCGAATAACTGCAGTGTAGTAGCAGTGCTACAACCCTCCGATCAATCGAATACTTCCTGAGACGCTTGATACACTCTTGATAGAAACAGATCAACCTGTTTTGGTCATGGGCGATCTGAACGCTAAGCACACACAATGGAGTCGTGTTACCAAAGGGAATAGCAGGCGACTGTGGCAACACTGTCACAGGTATGAATACCAGTTGTTGACTTCAGGTGAGCCGACGCATTTCGGTCACCTCAGGCCCGATGTACTTGACATTGATCTGGCCAGGAACATCAACTGGGACATCCACGTTCTCTCCGAGTTTTGTTCAGAGTAAACATTATCTGAGTAGAAGAGTCTATAAGACAATGGTGATACTAATAGAGAGAGATGAAAAATCATTTGTGAGTCATAGTGACGTAAATGGACATGTCATGGCCACCATTCTCTCTGGACAGTGGCGGACTAGCGCATTTCGCACTCTGGTATCTGAGAGTTACAGGCTCTTGAATGTGAATTGAACCACTCTGTATGTTTCGTGGGCCACCTGTACTCATGTCCATGTGCGTCACTATGAGGGGTTGATGCTGCAAAATTCCAATTGCAGAGCTTATTAGTACCTCCCATTCAGATAACGTTTACTCTCTTTGGGTTCTGATCGCAATCCAGTTATTTTATCACTATGGGGTGGTCCACTGCCCCGAACAGATAGTATGTGTATCAAGGTGGATTGGAAGAGATCAGTTCCACTTCTGGAGATAGCTTATTGCTGTCCTGAGAGAATGGATTCTCCACTTTAGTTGGATGAGGATTCGATGGAAAGGCAATTTAGATAGAATGAGCATCCAGAGATGGTCGAGATCAAGAACTTCTGCTGGATGATCGTGTTCGTCGTACTCTAAGAGAACCCAATCATGTCATCCGTCGAGTTTCGATGAATGAACTTAAGGCACATATTGAAGTATTGCATCCTAAAGAGGCACCTGGTTACAACGAAATTACTAATCGTATAATTAAGTTTTTCCCGCATAACTAGGTGCAGTAACTTTTGAATATATTCAACAATTCTCTACGCCTTGAAAGATTGCCTCGATAATGGAAGCATGTCATTGTTATTACGATCCCAAAGGAGAGACAAATTTCGACCTTCCCGCAAAACTAGAGACCGATCGATCGGTATGCTTTGCAGTTCAGCTAGGTTGGCTGAAAAAGTCGTTCTAGAAAGGCTTGGCGAGAAGTGAGGACAGAAATGTCCTAACGAATGAGTAGTTCGGCTTTCGACGAGCTCATTCCACCAAACTCCAGGTTCTGAGGCTGGTGGAAGACGCCATAACATCACTGAATACCAACAACAGTGCCCGAATTATACTTTTAGACATCAGTAAAGCATTTGGAAAGAGTTGGGCGTGAGGGCCTACTCTCCTAACTAATCGATTTTCGCTTTCCTCTCACACTGATGAAGTGGGTGGGACATTTCAGATGAAGGTCGACAATTCTCTCGGAGTGCTGTCTCTCTTATTATACGCCCTTTACACGTCTTATATTCTCAGGAGTGAACTCGTGAAGATCTCCTCATTCGCTGATGATATGGCTTTGCTTTTCTCTTCAGGTAATCATTTGCAGAATTTATTAAACGGCCTACAACAGTGGTACCTGGAGCTGAATCCTGACAAAACGCAGGCGATTTCGATGGGACGAGAGAGAAACAATCCGGAGAGGGTATTGTCGCTCTCTGAGAGGGAGATAGAATGGTCGGAGCAGGTCAAATATCTGGGAGTACCGATGGATCGCCGGCTCACCTGGAGACCACACGCCAAAATCATCAAAAACCAAATGGCAAAGAATATATGTTTTTTTATAGCCACTGATCAACAGGAAAACAAAGTTCTGATTTATGTAATGATGTTCAGGCCTGTCATTTTGTATGTCTCAGCCGCCTGTGGTCAAACCTGCAGGACAAGCATCCGCGCCCTGGAACGGGCGCAAATGAGAGGCTCCGTGGTATGTGCGGAACGATCGGATCTTCGAAGACTTGAACCTGCCTTCCATCAGGTGTATTATTGGAGACCGCAATCAGAAAGTATCCGACTGTGCAATAACCCACGGGAACCCTCTCGCGAGGCAAGCCACTGATAACAACATAAATGAGCCTTTGCGCTTTAAACGTCCCAGGCGCTCCCTGGAGTGATGGGCTACTTACCAATCCATACTGGGTAGTAAATTTCAAAATTCCTTTCTCGGTCATTTTTGAGAACTATCACCATGGCAAGCGCTAGAGACCGGTCTCTAGTCCTTGTTCAGTAAAAATTCTGAATTCGTGAATGGCTGTTGCCCACTTATTTGAAGTCCAAAGTGAGTAAGAGCCTTTGGGTTACATTTGGTTTTTCGGTAAGGGTGATAGGACACCCTGATAAGGCTGCGGGCGACATATGGCGATAGATATACCGTCCTTCGGAAGGGATCTTTCCTGTTTGCTCTAAGCTACGTGAGCATAGGTTATTTCGTTTCTCACATTGTGTGAAGCGGAGATATTATGAGAAGGTGTTTGTTTCCTGGTTTTGGAAAATGTATTTTCACATTTTTCTATTCTATAATTTACAGGATAGGTTTCTGCACAATTTGAGCATTTTGCTTGGTTTTTCGTAATTTCAGTACACTATGCAGTTGGGTAGTCTTCAGCAAACAGACAGGAATTCCAATGCAGTATGTTAGGATGTATATATGTATATCTATATCTTTGACACTTCTTATTGAGATATCAGCTTGCCCAAACGTAGGGCCTCAATCTTGATCTTCATATGACATAAGTGAAGTATTTCGTTTTATCTGGATTTGTTTATTTTCAAATCTGTGGTAACTGTGAATATATATATGTTTCTCAATGTTTCACAGAACATGTTTGTGTGTCATTCAAACAACATTCTTATAATTTTCTAGTATAATTCGAGTGGATTTGCTGTCACGAATAATTTTTTCCCGACTACGGCAAAGCCAAAAGGAGGGTTATGATTTTGGCATGCTATGTATGTTTGTTCATCTGTTCCCGCATATCTTTCAAACTGCTCATCATAATTTGATAAATGGGATATGATTAGAAGCGTCCTGATAGTCCGCTGTTGATAGGCTAGATGGCGCCCTCTAGAGGATGTAAAATCCATTTTTTTTTCAATGAGATGGGTATCAAATGAAAGGGTATTAACTCGATGATTGTGTATAATTTATTCATAAAATCACGTCTCAGATGTTTGTTTAGGCTATATACGTGATGGATATTCGGTTTCCTTATATTTTTTTTCATATGACTCATGTACTTCAATAGACGACGTCGAAAAAATCAAAATGAAGGATTTTGAGCCAAACACTTTTTCTTTTCCAAACCTACCTATAAGGTATCACACAAGGTTTAGAAGGTGATTACAAAAATGTATAAAACTTATTGGATTGAGATATTGAAATGAAAAATTTTAATACAGTAAAGCACATGAAAGACTCAATTGTAAATGAATAGAGCCGAAAATACGGGCCAAACAATTTTGAAACATATTATTACAGTTTATTTCACCTTGCTTTGTGTTCTGAGCAAAAAATTTTATATAATAATGAAAACAAAATGAAACCCAAAACCAAAATAAATTGTACGTCACTGCACACACTTTCTCGCGGAAATAAAACCCCAAAAGAATTAAAAAAAAATAAGTTTAAAAACTAAAATATTCTTGTCCGAAATTATTACCTGCCAACCATTCAATTATTTGTCCTGTAGTAAACAACTTTTATATTCCAATTTAACACATAGATATAGTGATGTTCAGATGAGGCTCTACATAACCTATATATATATATATATATATATATATATATATATATTTATATATATATATTTCAAATTATTGCATTTACCCAAATAATACCCTAAAAATATTTTCAAACAAATCACCCTAAATGTATTGTTAAGTAAGTAAACCATTTTGCCCTAAGCAAGATGGCATGCGACCAGGGTTATCCTCTGAACATACTATATCTATGATTTGGATTGAAATATATAAATTGTCTACTCATTAGACGATAAACAATTGAATAGTTGGTATAAAAGAATTTCATACAAGAATATTTCGTTGTTCGTACTTTTCGCAACGTAAATTATATCATATATACAGGATGTTATGTAATAAGTGTCCGATATTTCACAGGACCATTCCTCAGTTATTTATAAGGTGAAAAGTTCATACAAGCATGGGTCCGCAAGGCCTCCATTTTTGATATACAAGGTGTTGAAAGTTTTTTTTATTTTGTTTTTTCGTAAATAATTTTCAGAATAATGTCGCTATTTGGACGAAAATTGGTATTTGAGGATTTTTCAATATGAGAAATTCGAATTTGATCTTAGTTTGACCCTAAATTGTAGGGGGGCCACCTACAGATCTTTGTCTCTTTTGGGGAGTCACAACTTCGTCGTGTATCTATGTATCACATTTTCTAGAAGAAAAATCGATTCCTCTATCATTTTTACGTGAAAAACGTATGGTTTTGAAAAGTCGCTACAAGCAGCCGTTTTCGAGATATTTTGATTTAAATTGATCGATGCATGTGTTTGTCAAAAAGTGAAACAATTTTGAAAACTTTTTTCGTTATTCAACATAAAACTTTCAAACGCTAATTTCCAAACAACAATAAGCATCGGAACACTAGATATAAATCTTAATCAAAATCACAATGAGTGTTCGAAATGTCCACCTCCTGCCTGTATGCACGCATCCAATCTTCTTCTCATTGATTGGCGTACTCTTTGGAAAATTTCTGGAGTATTTTGAATCGTTCTACACGAGTTTATTATTCGAATACTTGATTCTTCTTCATTTTGGATAGGTGTATGGTGAATTGAGGATTCAAAGTCCCCACAGGAAAAAATCCACACTGTTAAGGTCTGGTGACCTAGGGAGCCATGGTTGAGGCCCTCCCCGACCTATCCAACGGTTGCCGAAAATTTGATCTGAAAATTCTCGTGCTTGGATGCTAGAATGTGCCGGGGCACCGTCATGCATAAACAACATTCCATTTTGTAGTCTAAGCGACACATCTTCGAGTAAAATAGGCAAATCTTCTTCAAGAAAATGACGATATCTCTCTCCGTCTAATCTTCCCGGAATAAATAATGGACCTATAAAATAATCTCCAAGGATTCCTGTCCACACGTTAAGAGAGAACTGTTCTTGAAATGTGATTCATGTATCGCATGGGTGTTTTCCTCTGACCACAAATGATTGTTGTGAAAATTGCGTATAGTGTTGCGTGAGAAATTTGCTTCGTCGGTAAACAGAATTTGATTTTCAAATAAAGGATTTTGAAAGAAGCAATGGAGAAACCAACGAAGTTTATACGTAACAAAAGTCACGAGGTAGTAGTGCCTGAACTCTTTGAATATGGTAGGGATATAACAAATTATCAATTGAAATTTTCCATACCAGAACATGAGAGATGTTTAACGTCAACGCTATTTTTCTGGAGCTTGTTTCCGGGTGTTCTCCCAGCAGATTAAGAACTGCTTCCTTGGTTTCTGGGGTTCTTACCGTTCGATGTGTACCCGACAGCTTTCTCCAAACTTTCTGTTTCCCTTAACCGAGCGTGAATTTTCAAAAACGTTTTTGAAGTAGGAGTTGTGCGCTCGGATAACGCTCCTGATACAAACGTCTAGCCTCATATGAATTTCCGTTAGCAAGTCCGTATGTGAAATGTATGCCAGCATACTCTGCATTGGTGAAATTTGCCATTTTTCAACAAATAATCACAATAATAATGAATAAAACCATTTAACTCTGCGTCGAGATATTATTTTCGAATGACAGCACAAAAAAACATTGGAATAAACTCACTAGCCTACTTGATACTTTTATTTTCAAAGAGTTCGCGAATCAACGAGAAGAAGATTGGATGCATCGATTATTTAAATAAAAATATCTCGAAAACGGCCGCTTGTAGCGACTTTTGGAAAGCATAACTTTTTCACATAAAAATGATAGAGGAATCGATTTTCCTTCTAGAAAATGGGATGTATACATGCACGACCAAGTTGTGACTCCCCAAGAGGCAAAGACCTGTAGGCGGCGCCCCCTAGAATTAAGGGCCAACCTAAGATCAAATTTGAATTTCCCATATTGAAAAATCTCCAAATACCAATTTTCGTCCAAATAGCGAAAATTATTTACAAACACCTTGTGATCAAAAATGAAGGCCTCATATATATATATATATATATATATATATATAATATATTATATATATATATATTTTTATGTTCTGGTTCCCACGAAAAGGGATATCCTGTAATGTTCAGAGAACATCGTGGGAACCAAGGGAAAGAAGGTAGGAGTTGGTGTTCTTCTCAAATTTCTGGAGGTTGTATGCCTCGGGGAACACCTCCCTAGGCAATGAGTTCCAAAGCCTCGCTGTTCGTTGGATGAACGAGTCTTTGGAAAGTGATGTTCTGCAGGTCTCCAAAGTGACCACGGAGGGGTGTGATGACTGAACTTGACGGGTTAGTTTCGAAGAGACTGCCAAAGCAGGAACGATTGTTGTTATTTCAGAAGAGCATCGCCCATGAAAATATCTATAAAATAGAGACAAATCGCCAACTTTTCTACGGTGTTCCAGACAAGTGAGCGAGTTTGTAAGCGAGGCATAACCGACGAGACGAATTGCCCTTTTTTGGACAGAATCCAATAGCCTCAGGATATGTTTAGGTGCCGCGCTCCAAATATGGGAACAGTATTCCAGGACAGGTCGGATCTGTGCCTTATAGATCATAAGCAGCTGAGTGGGGGTGAAATAGCTCTTGGCACGAAACAAAGAACCAAGTTTTTTGGATGCACTTTTGGCAATGGACCTCACGTGATTTCCCCAGGAAAGGTTATTGCTGATAGTAATACCAAGCATCGATATGGATGACTTCAGTGGTATGGTTACTCCTGACAAAGTTATATTAGGCACAGTGAGATCGGCTTTTCTAGAGAAAAGACATGCTTGTGTTTTGTTTGCATTGAATTCTAGATCCCCACTCGAGAATTGTTGCTAAGTCCATGTTTATATTATTAACATTTCTTCCTCGTTCATTTCTGGTTTCACGGGCTGATATAGAGGCCCTGGAAGAGAAAGCGGTATGGAGGGTACTATCATCGGCAAAGCTGTGTACTGGACATGAAGTTGCTTTCAACAGGTCGTTGATGTGAAGTAGAAATAGTGTTGGTGCGAGAATAGATCCTTGCGGAACACCAGCATTTATGAGTAGAGTGTCAGATACTAGCAAGCAGAGAACACAGCTGAGGGGGCAAGCCATAAGACGGAAGCTTGGCGAGGAGTCCCTGGTGCCAAACTCGATCGAACGCCTTGGAGATATCTAATGCCACAGCTAAAGTTTCTCCATACTTTTCAATAGATAGCCGCCATATATGTGAGACGTAAGCGAGCAGGTCACCAGTTGATCTCTGATGGCGGAAGCCATATTCCCTATCGTTGACAATTCCTGAGTCTTCTAGATATTTCATGAGCTCGATGTTGATGGCTTTTTCCATGACCTTTGCGATAGGTCTGTAGTTGCTAGGTAGGGCCTTTTTGCCTTCCTTTAGGGACTGGCTGTACTCTTGCAATTTTCCAATTGGACGGAAATACCCCCAAATTGTAAGAGTGGTTGAACAACTTGCAAAGAACAGGTGTTAGTTCGGGGGCACATTTCTTGAGAACAATCGGCGGGATTCCGTCAGATCCACAGGCTTTGTTGGTGTTGAGACCCAGCAAAATCTTTCTGATAGTACGTTGGCGAAAGGTGATCTCGGGCATGTGACTGTCAATAGGTGTAATGTTCGGGGGTTGTTTTCCCGATGAATCCAGAGTGGAATTTCCAGCAAATAGGTGCGCAAAGATATTGGCTTTTTCCTAGGCAGTCGTTGCTAGTGTTCCATCTTCTTTGGTTAGAGGAGGAAATGAGCTGGAAGTGGAAGTTTCTTCCCACAGCTTTGGCGAACGACCAAAATGAACGGGATCCGTTAGGACATTCAGCAAGTTTTGATCTTATTTTGGCATTGTGAGCATCTTTTGACCATTCTATTGTCTCTTTGCATATGCCTCTAGCCCTCGACATATGCTGCTCTGGTCTCAGGGCCCGGATTTTTTAGCCATCGATGGTATGCTGCCTGTTTGGAAGCCACAGCTCTAGATCAGTTTCTGTTAAACCAAGTCTTATCGGATGATGTTCTTCTTTCGGTATTCGGTTTGTAGGTTTGCATCCCCAACATGATGATTTCAGAAATTGTCTCAGCACATCGTGTTGGATCTACTGAAGAGAAATAAACTCTCTTCCATGGAAACGCTGAGAAAAACATACGAAGACCTTCCCAGTCGGCCGAATTGTAATGCCACATGAGACGGGGTGGTATTGTGCAGCTCGATGGTAAATGGAAAGAGCATGTTGTGGAGATGAGGGTGTGATTAGAGTTTCCAAGTGGGGCACAAACTTCTATTCTATACGGGTCAGGATTGGTGGTGAGGAAAAGATCTAGTGTATTGGCAGACTGGTTGTTGACATCAGGGATGCGGGTTGGTAGCTCGACCAGTTGTTCTAGACCATGAGTGATGGCGAAGGCCTCGGCTTGACGACCCGCATCATCTGTTTTGTTAGAGAATTTGAGCCAGGCAGCGTTATGTACATTAAAGTCTCCCATGATTATGGTTTCGGCTGTTGGATGGTTCTCCTGAATGTAGTCCAGTTTGAGTGATAAAAACTCAAAGAGGTCGTTATATGAAGGTTCATTAGGTGATAGGTAAAGGCAGCAGAGGAACTTAGTCAGTTTGGTATCAGATAGCTTGAACCACATCACATCAAAGTCTTTCGGTTCCAAACTCTCTTCACGCTGGCATGAAAGGTTAGCCTTAGCGTAAAGGCAGACTCCACCTTTGAACCCGAATCGAGAATGGAGTTCGTAACCAGGACAAAGCATATGGACCTTGTTGGTGGACGAGTTCACTTGTGTTTCTGTTAGAGCCAGAATATCCGGTTTTTTCGTCTGTAGGTGATGGTGGACGTCATTGATGTTCTTGTTGAGTCCGCGGATGTTGCAAAAATTAATCTTTAATGTTGAGTCCCTCGAGTACCTCTCGCCCGGAAATCCGAATGGAGAGGTATTTTGCTTCCGGAGTGTTTTACTCTAGGAGACTCCATCATTATTACTATTAGGATGCACCTGAAAATAAAGGAGGAATTGGGGAAAAGGAAAGAGGGAGACCGGAAAGTATCGACCGAACACTGAAACATGGAATGATCCATTTCACAGCACACAAAGTCGATATGGTGGTATTTCACCGGGCGATGAGACTTTATATATATATAGTGTCCGATATTTTACAGGACAATTCCTGTGTAAATATATATATATATATATATATATATATATATATATATATATATGTCATATATTGAGAGTTTTAAATTTCTTATATTTTTAATTAAATTTTAATCATGAAATGAATTTCGAGCAAATTCACATTTTTTTCCGTATAGGGCTTTAGTTTTTAAACTTATTTTTTTTGGCCAGTTTTATCGGCAAATATCCCCATGTGCGACGCTTTCTATTTCCTCTCCATTGATTCTTGATAAAAGTTTTCCACGTCAGAACTAAGAAAAAAATTACCTAGGATAAATTTTTATCTGTTTTCACGACGCCACGTTATCCTTACTAACACAAGAGTTATTAATAATAAAGGGTTGTCCTGAAAAAATGTTCACATAAAGTACAAAAAATATCACATTTTTCCTACTCAGAAGTACAATTTAAAGTCACCCAAAATCATAAAATCCCTATGTTTTTTTCGTCTCATTTTTCATCTGCTTAAGAACAATGCTCCCTCCGTGATTCAAAGTTTTTACACCTTTTCTTATACACATTATTCATAAAAATAAGATGAAATATGCACATCACTTCCATGGCTCCAAATTCACAGAAAAGCTCGCACACTTAAATTATCCATTATCTCAATCCATTCGACAAATGTTTTCGGAAAGCTTTCCTCGCCAGCTCTCTCGGCTTGATATAATCCTTTATTTAAAACAGGAGCGGACCATTCTTCGTGGAGAAAGAGGGAATAGTTACTCTGAGAGATATTCATTACCGAATTATATACCCGCACTGCCTCCGCCAGCTTTAAATTTCGTTCGAAGTGATTTAGAAATGCTCACTGAAATATTGGACGGCTACCAAGCCCAAGCAGTTGGTGGATGGAGTGAGTTATCCATTTCCATGAATATATTTCGATCTGGAGCGGTGACGAATTATTTAGTTACGTCTTCAATTCGGAAAATTTGCGATCAGCAAGTCATTTTTGTAAAAGAATGAATAAATGCGTTCATCTAAATGGACAATTCTGTTATACATACAGGGTGTTGCTTAATAACATGCCGATATTTGGGTCCATTTCGAGAAACAAAACTTAATATATGTCCTAAAGGCCTTAATTTTTCAACTACAGGGTGCTAAAGTTTCAAGATAAAATCCTTTTTTTATGATAATTTTGGTATGACCCTAGATAGTTCTGTGAAATGTGGTACGCATCTTCTATGTCTCAGAAGACATTTTCTACTGTACAACCTAAGTTTTTATTCTTGCCAGTGGCGTTCGTGCGGGATTTGCACTGAATCATTTTGAAGAGAAGAGTGATACGCCACTGCTTTCCCTCAAAGTGAAAATAATTTTTGAAATCTTCATTCCTTTCTGAGCAAATTAGGTTTCTTAATATTTTTCGTTTGACGTGCGGTTTTTGCATAAAAAATAAAATTCCTTCATTTGCATCTCGCTAGACCATTAACGAGAAAAAAAATTTTTTGTAGTTATAAACAAAAATTTTCATAGAAAAAAATTACCCTGAATGCACAAAGAAATAAATTAAATCAGTGTTCAAAATGTGAATCTCCTGCAAATATGCATGCCTCCGCTCTTTTTCTCATGGACTCACGTTCTCTTTGGAAAATGCCGGGACTGTTTCTAATAGTTTCGCAAGAAACTATGATGCGATTTCTCAACTGCTATCCAGCGATTATTGTTATTTTGGTTTGCATATTCGCGGGCCAGAAGACTGAAGTGGGCTGGCGCCCTGTCGTGCATAAACCACAGTCGATTTCTCACTGAAATGGAAACATCTTCCATCAAAGCTGGAAATTTTTCTTCGAGAACCTACCGGTAATTATGCCCATTCAACCTCGCATGAAGAAAATAGAAAGCAATTAGATAATCACCGCACATTCCAGCCCACACGTTAACGGAGAACTGCTCCTGGTGCCGGGATTCCAAGATGTGGGTTTTCTTCAGCCCAAAAATGATTATTGTAAAAGTTTTGGATGGCGTTTCTGAAAAAAATGGCGTCATAGGTGAATATCATTTCAGTATCGAATAATGGATTTTCATACACTTCTTGAAGGAACAATTGGCAAAAATTCAACTGTTATGGAAAGTTGCTAGGGAGTAGCGCTTGAACCCGTTGGATATGGTAGGGATATAATAAAAAGTCATGGGGAATTTTCTAAATGGAAATATGTGAGATATTCAAATTGTCCAAATTTTCCATGTACTTAATCCGGGATCTTCCTCAAGTGAATTCAAAACCACTACCTCAATTTCTGGTGTTCTTATACAGTACGTTTAAGATGATTGTCTGGTTCAAAACATCGGAAAACGGTCTTCATACAACCGCCTGGCTTCTAGTGCCTTACCATCAGCAAGTCCATACCATATCTGCAAACTCCGAATTCGTAAAATGGACTATGTTTTTTCAATAATATTGTTAATTTTGATGAATCAAATACGTGGCAACTAGACTAGGTAGACAACTGTCGGAACTGTTCATGTTTACAAAACCCAATCTGCTTGATTTGTTGAAAATATAAACAGGATGTTCATAAAATCAGATGTGGAATCATCTGCGGGGGAAGTAGTTGTTTTCTGTTAGACATTCACAAAAAATAACTTAATTTTAATCGTGATTTTTCAATTCACCGAAAAATCTTTCTATCAATATTCAATTGAGACTGTTTCCCTTTTCAAATCTGCTTCTTACCTATTGGATACGTTTTCAATCCTTGATAATACTCAATTTCATAACAATGTGCAAATGAACGAATTTTATTTTTTTATATGCGAAAAACGAACGTCAAACGAAAATAAATCTGAATACCAGATTTGCTCAGAAAGAAATAAGGATTTGAAAAATAATTTTTACTTTGATAAAAAGCAGTGGCGGATCACTTTTCTCCTTGAAATTATTCAATACAAATCCCGCACGAACGCCACTGGCAAGAAAAAAATATTATGTTGTACAGCAGAAAATGCCTTTTGATGAATAAAAGATGCGTACTACGTTTCACAAAAATATCTAGGGGCATACCAAAGTTATCATATTTTTTTTTCTCAAAATGGATCCGAGAGTAACCTCTTCAAATATTAGCATGTTATTAAGGAATTCCCTGTAGAGTAATACATATGACTAGAGTAATACCAGTAAAAAAGATCTTAATCAATTACTAAAACTACATTGGACTTATTCATGAACACTGACAATTCAATAGTGAAACAATAATAATATCACTTATAATAATGGAGGGTAATAACTAATTGCCACCATGTACCAATTTTGAATCATGAACTTATTTTCTGTTCAGTTTTTCGAGTGTTTATTGGCTCTTCAACAGCAACTCTATAATGGAATAACAATAGAAAAATTGGTATTGATTGAAATTGAAATTTTTTTCACGGAAGTGAGGTTAGTTATGAACTATAATTGCGCAATACTTTACAAGCGATTCCATTGATAATTGGTAGAACAAAATTCAATTCGGCGTTCCTTTGAAAAATATGTCGATGACCATCATTTTGAGTGTTCTGCAAGGTTGTCTACAACAGTTTCCACTTGAAAAGGGAAACATTCTCAATTGAATATTGAATAGAAATATTTTTCTGTGAATCCATAAAGCACTTGTTTCTAACTCCTGTCATGCACACTTGGTATTTATTTCAGTGTCCCCTTTCTAGATATAAAGGTAATCAAACTTACTTTACTCACCAGTTTCTTCTTTTGGTACTCTTCTTGACGATGAAACATTCAGAATTTCTGTTGGACTTCGGATGGATTCTTCAATTTGTGTCCGTCATAAATGCAAATGTGGTGCTGAAGTACATGAATCTGGGGTTCATGGTTTGAGTTGTAAATTTTGCGCTGGTCGTAGATTTCGCCATGATGATGTTAATTATTTGATAAAGAGAGCTTTAATAACTGCAGAAATTCCAGCTTCCTAGACCCATCAAGTGTCAGTCGTGATGATGGAAAACGACCGGATTGAATGTCATTGATTTCTTGGAAATTTGGTAAGCAGTGGTATGGGATTCAACTTGTATGGACACTATGACCACCTTCACACTTGAACTCAACCTCTATTCGCAAGGGTGCAGCTGCAGAAAATGGAGAGAAAGTTAAGATAGAGAAATATCAAAACCTGAGGAATCTTTTCATTTTCGACCCTGTAGCTTGTGAAACCTACGGAGTATTTGAACCCCAAGCAACGGAATTATTGAAGATATTGGTAGACATTTTTTCCAAGTGATAAATGATAGGATATCCACCAGCTTTATCCTTCAATGCACCAGCATCGTCATTCAAAGAGGTAATGCAGCTTCGGTGTTGGGAACCATTCCTGTTGGACGTCATTTTGTTGAATTTTCCTACAATCCCCATTCTAGAAAGCACATATCTCAATGTATCTCGATATCCGATAATCAGAGCTCGTGTTTTCGATCCTGGGATGATCGCATAGGACACCTTCCATTTGAAGACAGTAGTAGCATCAAGTACAAGTCAGATACCAATTCAAAAAAAGACGGAATGGATATTAAGGATAGTTATATCGGCAAATAACACGATCTATCATATCCCAAGCCAATTCGTTATCGTGCAGCTTCAACTCCCGCCGATCCAGTGATAGTGAGAATCACCGTATAAGAGAACGCAGCTCCAGTTGCACCATCAGGCCAATAGTGCACGGAAACATGAGAAGTCTTGGTCTACATGGGCTGAAAAACATAGGATATACTTGTTTCATAAACATGGTCATACAATGTTCATCGAACACCAGATGGTTGTTGGAGTATTTGACAAAAGACGAATATATGAGAGATATTAACACGAGCATTTCAAGCATGAAGGGTGCTTCAATACAAGCATTTTTGGAAGTTATGGAAAGAACTGTGGTCTGAAGATTTGTATGATAGGATTTTGAACACCGATCCTTTGATTCAGATAGAAAGATTTGCTCCACTTTTTATGGGTTGCGCCCAACAGGATGCACAGGAGATTCTAATATATCTCCCCGAAGGCTTTCATGAAAACGTTAAAATGTTTACATTAGAGCCCCGACTGGTATTGACAGAAATTGATGGAAAACTGAACGATAAAGCCAAAGAGGCATGCTCGAGGTTTCCAAGAATGGACAACTCAATAATTGCAGATAACTTTGTTGGTCAATTGATATCGACATTGGAATATACCTTTTGTGGGCATCGCTCTATTAACGTCAATCTTTTCTGGGATCTCTTACTGCCGATTCCACAGAGAACAGAGCAGATCAGACGTTCACGATGTCTGGACTCTTCCACCAGCGTGAAAACTTTGGATGGTGACGAGAAACCAACTTGTTCAAATTGTAAGGAAAAGAGAAAGTGCACCAAGTCTTTGTCTATACAAAAATTACCCAAAATACTAGTAATCCATTTGAAGTGATTTTCGACGTCGGCGAGACTCGGAAGAGAATTAAAAGTAATAATCGATATCTCTTTGGAAGCATTGGACATGTCCAATTAATCAGCAGACAACGTAGACCCGTATCGATACAACCTCTGTGCTCTGTGCAATTATAGTGGAACGACATATTTCGGACACTATACAGCCCAGTTAGAGTCCTTTCAGAATATCTATCAGATGTAGTTCAATGTCCAGCGTGGCTTTAGCCGGGGAAGTAGTTGTTTTCTATTAGACATTCACAAAAAATTACTTCATTTTTATCGTGGGTTTTTCAATTCACAGAAAAATATTTCTATTCAATATTCGATATAATGTTTCCCTTTTCAACACGAATACCCCACAAGAGGTTGAACGATGGAAGATAGGGACTAAAGTTTATCTTTCAGTCGCGGATGATTCCACATCTGATTTTATGAATATCCTTCACATATTTCCAAACAAATCAATTGGTATATCTTACATAATTGTACTTAGTTCAGTTACGATAATATTCATTTATAACATTCACTTTTCAATTTTATTGCTAAAGTTACCTGATTGTTTTCTGAAGTATTCATCATACTGAATCATCCTTCGATATAACTAATCTTTTTCAATTTGTTTATGATGCCAACGACAGCCTGGGGCAAAAATTAAAAACTGATACAATTTATACGGACTTACGCATAATCATGATCTTCTTTTGGATGAAATGAGCAACTATGGAGAATGAAGGACTCTAGAGTTTTCAGTAGCTATCTGGAAAATAGAGATTTTCTTAACGGGTACATGTCTGAAAAACACCCTTTTTATTCCGGGGTACCACAAGGGTTCAATCTTGGACTACTATAACTCGTTCTCCTCATAAATGATCTACCGCTAGTAGTTCGAGCCTCTGGATGTATCCGCAGATGACCAAAAAAATTGATACAGTCAGAGATTGTGTAGCACTATGAAAAGATATGATAAATGTGTTCCATTGTTGCCACGAAGATAAACTTTACTCTCTATAATATTTGATATGATAGGCACTGATTTGAGAGCAAAATGTTGTGAAAGCATAACATATAGTGATAAGTTACATTCACTGAGCATATTGCAAGTTATGCAAAATCTGCCAACCGTATGTTGGGTTTTGTTATCAGAAATCATCAAATATCACAGATATACAAACTATGAAAATGCTGTATAATATTTTGATCCTATGCCTCGATAGTTTCTGCTGTGCAGAACCGAGAACTTATTTGGATATAATTGAAAGAATACAAATGAATTTCTCAGATTTCTGTATTTCAAAAAACATCATAGGAGGCCTGACTATCTTTCTGTAAGATCAACTGAACTGAGAGGAAAATTCTTATTAGTATCCTTGGAGAACAGGAAAAAACAGAACACAGTGATATTCCTGTACAAAATTCTTGATGACAAAATCAATTCCCCACAATTACTCTCATAGTTACAAATTAATATACCCTCGAGAAATACGCACACTAATTGATTGTTTCGTGTCCCTCCTAATCTTAACAACCCACGTGATCCTCTAGCAATAAAGTTAAAATTAGCAAACTGTATTGGATTGATGCTGAATATAGACTGGATTACACGAATTGAAGTTTCCGCAAAATGTTAACAGATTATTATCAGACTTCCATCTAGTGAATACCTCCTGTCGTCTCCTCTGTTAACCATGTCTTTCAGTATATCATAGAATTTCACCACTCACCTAGTAATCTAGCTTAATTCATGTCTTCATGTACTATATTTACTACAAATGAATCAGACTACATTTAAACTTTAATGTATCAAGAGCAAATTAATAAATAGAATCACAGTTGTGACATGAGCCGATGCCATTATGTAAATTGCAAATAGTTATGGATCTGAAACAATACTTTGAGCCACACCAAATTTATGTCAATAGAACATGAATCAAGATTATTCACTTTAGTGGTTCGTCTTCGGCCATTCAGGTAGTACTCAAACCATTTCAGTTTAGTTCCTTTAATACCAATAGCTTCCAAATTTTATGTATTATAATACGGTCGATTGTTCAAAAAGCCCTTTCTCAAAACGAGAACTTGAAACAACATAGACAACATTATCAATATCCACTTACCAACAGTTATTGTTAGAACCGATTTTTGGTTTGATTTATACTTCTTTTTGTCTATTGATAGTCCAATGTAATTCAAATTTTTATATCATATTTGCCCGAGTAACATACAGGTCCCTTGCTATGTTACTTTTCATAAAAATATTGTGAGCGAATGTAATTTGCATTTGATTGATATGAATGTCAACCATCGCTTGTCCACACTCTTTAATCGGAGAAAACACTAAATATAGAATTACAGTATGCAGTAAATTACAACACGGGAGTTATATCCTAGTGCCAAGGAAGTATTTCAGATATTATAACCTGTATTCAGTTGCTATTGACATTGAGAGTATCTCAAGTGGTAAGAACTGAGGCAGATGATAACCATAAATATCAATTTACTCTCTGAGAATACTTCGTTTTGTTACATATCCACATTTATTCAATTTTATTTCCAATCCCACGCACAGATAAACAGTGGGTTCCAGTGAACGTGGTTGTAATGCTTCAACTAATCATTCATGGATATACCTCAATTAGAGTTTTGGTATCTGAAATGACTGGTGATGTTGAATAGCATGAAGAATAATCAAATATAATCGGATCGAAATGAAAATATAATTGGGTATAATCACGAGATCATTTATGATCTGAATTTGGACTCATTTGTGAGAGTCAATTGGATTCCAATCATTGGACATTAGTGTGTAACGAATTCGGATAATAAATCCAATTGTTTTCCGGAAGTTTTATTCAACCTCAAGGATCATAATATTTTGACAAATGCACCGTCAAACACAAAACATTATTGGAGTCGTTCCATTATTTTAATTATCCTGAATATTTTGCATTAAAACCCTGGAATTAATAATAAGTTCAACAACGAATCCAAACAGGTCAAATATAGACACCTCATCTGCATACTTCTCTCTCTCGGAATTGTATTTTTTTTTATTGTACATTACCCAACAGAAATCATTAACAGTGTAGGAAAAATACAGGTATGAACAAATTCAAGATCAGTATAAACAAAAAGAGTGGATATATGAGACATGATAAAAATATTAAATAAATATCATAATCTAATTTTTTTCAATGAAGCAATGCTGCAAGAAAAGATGTCACATCTATCATTGATCTCATTGTAATTGTTGCATATTCTGAATAGGGGTGAGTTCTTTTGTAGATTATTTATTCTGAGCGCTTCGAAGTAAAAAGGATTGTATTGCTTCGAATTGACTCTGGGAACATGAAAATTGAGCGTACTTAAAACAGTATTACAGTCTATTTGGCCATGGATCAGCTTTCAAAGGAAAATCAGGGTCGACATATTACTCCTATTAGCAAGAAAAGTATGGTTAAATCTTTCCAATTAGGAAGTATTGGATATTCCAATAGCAGGGTAGGTACCATCTTCCTTGAAGGAGAGATATTTAATAAAGTGTCTATGATACGTTCAAGGCTATTTATATGAATATTATAATATGGACACCAGATGACAGATGCTACTCTGTTTTAGATTGGACATAAGAATTGTACAACAAGAGCAGTGTATTCGTATTCGTGAAATCACGAGTATTTCAGAATATTCCACGCACCTTGGAATTTTCACGAAATCTGATCAATCAAAAACCAAAGACAGCTGTCCTTCAATTCTGATTGGTCTATCAGCATTGTGTTTTCAACGACGTAACCATGGATACGGATCGCGATGCAAAGTTTGACAGTTTGACCAAAAATAATTGTAGCTGCAAACGTCAAAATGAGTCGCTTTGGTGCTATACTCCAAACGAAGTAATAAGCCAAAATATTGGAGAAAATATACCCAATAACACAAAAAAATCAAACTTTTATATATGGAGACAATTTATGACGTTCTGTGCGGAACGCAACTACAAATTAGATGCAGATAACAAAAAATTAAACCGACCAAATACGGAACTGAAAAGTAAAAAATAAAATAAACCTTCTTAGTTTCGATAACTAAGCTCCTAAACTAATGTAAGTAACTAATTTTGAGTCGGCGCCAAACAAACAAGTAAATTAATAAGGTAAGGTGTAAAATGATGGCAACGAGTTGCGCGGTGACATTCTGATAGTTTTTGTTAAAAAGTTTATATTTCTCAATTTCTTGTAGCTGAAATCTACTAATTACTACCTACTTGTTTTTTGATTACTTCCAAAATACTTACTTACCCACCTTACTTCATCTATTACCAGTTAAATAATATGTTTATCTACTTTTACTATTTGTTGTAATATAAATCATTTTTGTTGTTCTGGTTAGTTCATTTCATTACTTTTTATATCATTCCAGCCTCTCATAGAATATAATGATTGTGACGGATGTAGGAGAACAAAAATAATGACAATAGCGATCTGTCATTGTCAACTATATATGTGTGCCAATGTGCACAGGTGAAAAATAAATTTTCCCCTATTTTCCTACCCGTAAGGGTTTTTTTTTTTTTTTTATGTTCTGGTTCCCACGAAAAGGGATATCCTGTAATGTTCAGAGAACATCGTGGGAACCTAGGGAAAGAAGGTAGGAGTTGGTGTTCTTCTTAAATTTCTGAAGGTTGTATGCCTCGGGGAACACCTCCCTAGGCAATGAGTTCCAAAGCCTCGCTGTTCGTTGGATGAATGAGTCTTTGGAAAGTGATGTTCTGCAGGTTTCCAAAGTGACCACGAAGGGGTGTGATGACTGAACTTGACGGGTTAATCTCGAAGAGACTGCCAAAGCAGGAACGATTGTTGATATTTCAGAAGAGCATCGCCCATGAAAATATCTATAAAATAGAGACAAATCGCCAACTTTTCTACGGTGTTCCAGACAAGTGAGCGAGTTTGTAAGCGAGGCATCACCGACGAGACGAATTGCCCTTTTTGGACAGAATCCAATAGCCTCAGGATATGTTTAGGTGCCACTCCAAATATGGGAACAGTATTCCAGGACAGGTCGGATCTGTGCCTTATAGATCATAAGCAGCTGACTGGGGGTGAAATGGCTCTTGCACGAAACAAGAAAACCAAGTTTTGGGATGCACTTTTGGCAATGGACCTCGTGATTTTCCCAGGAAGGTTATTGCTGATAGTAATACCAAGCATCGATATGGATGGCTTCAGTGGTATGGTTACTCCTGACAAAGTTATGTTAGGCACAGTGAGATCGGCTTTTCTAGAGAAAAGACATGCTTGTGTTTTGTCTGCATTGAATTCTACCAAGTTATTAGATCCCCATTCGAGAATTGTTGCCAAGTCCATATTTATATTATTAACATTTCTTCCTCGTTCATTTCTGGTTTCACGGGCTGATATAGGGGCCCTGGAGAAAGCGGTCTGGAGGGTACTATCATCGGCAAAGCTGTGTACTGGACATGAAGTTGCTTTCAACAGGTCGTTGATGTGAAGTAGAAATAGTGTTGGTGCGAGAATGGATCCTTGCGGAACACCAGCATTTATGAGTAGAGTGTCAGATGAAACTCCATCGACCACTACATGGAGACCTGTTTGAGAAAACTAGCAAGCAGAGAACACAGCTGAGGGGCAAGCCATAAGACGGAAGCTTGGCGAGGAGTCCCTGGTGCCAAACTCGATCGAACGCCTTGGAGATATCTAATGCCACAGCTAAAGTTTCTCCATGCTTTTCAATAGATAGCTGCCATATATGTGAGACGTAAGCGAGCAGGTACCAGTTGATCTCTGATGGCGGAAGCCATATTGCCTATCGTTGACAATTCCTGAGTCTTCCAGATATTTCATAGCTCGATGTTGATGGCTTTTCCATGACCTTTGAAATAATAGATAGCAGTGCGATAGGTCTGTAGTTGCTAGGTGGGCCTTTTGCCTTTTTAGGGACTGGCTGTACTCTTGCAATTTCCAATTGGACGGAAATACCCCAAATTGTAAGAGTGGTTGAACAACTTGCAAAGAACAGGTGTTAGTTCAGGGACATTTCTTGAGAACAATCGCGGGATTCCGTCAGATCCACAGGCTTTGTTGGTGTTGATACCCAGCAAAATCTTTCTGATAGTACGTTGGCGAAGGTGATCTCGGGCGTGACTGTCAATAGGTGTAATGTTCGGGGGTTGTTTTCCCGATGAATCAGAGTGGAATTTCCAGCAAATAGGTGCGCAAAGATATCGGCTTTTTCCTGGGCAGTCGTTGCTGGTGTTCCATCTTCTTTGGTTAGGGGAGGAAATGAGCTGGAAGTGAAATTTCTTCCCACAGCTTTGGCGAAAGACCAAAATGAACGGGATCCGTTAGGACATTCAGCAAGTTTTGATCTTATTTTGGCTTTGTGGGCATCTTTTGAGCTTTCTATTGTCTCTTTACATATGCCTCTAGCCTCGACATATGCTGCTCTGGTCGAATTCCAAATATAATCAACTTTGAGGTATCAATATCCTTCATTTTGCTACCCTTAGGGAAGCATTTCATCTTTTAAATTCAAATGGGACCATCTCCGAAGTATACCCTATCCACTCAAAAAAATATCGGAATCGGACGTCTCAGTAAAAAGTTATGCGTGGTGATACATAAAAAAAATATACGCGTCGACTAGAGAACCTCCTCCTTTTTGGTTTCGTCGGTTAAAAATAGCAACGAAAGATTAGCATTCATTCTAAAAGACTGGGCATTCTATATGCGGAAATTGATGGTAGTGATTACAAGGAGAGTGTTATCAAAACCATATGGAACACTACTGCGAAAATTAGCACAAAAAAAATATTTTTGTGAGTATCAGAGACATATTGATCCCTTCAAAGATATTATGCTCAAGGAGGCGAGGGCGGCTCGAGATAGTAAGAGAAAATTGTTGCAAACTGTACCCAAAAAAAAAGAGTTCTGTCGCTATGACTTGTGCTCACAATGAGATGAAGCCAGAGGGACTCCAAAAGAAGTTTTTTCGCATAGCTGCAGTAGAACTAGCTTGGAGAGGTAACGAAGCAACTTTTTCCATGTTACATTGTCTTAAGGAAGAGACTGACAACGGAAGGCTATTTAATAAACAGAATTCGCATATAACCCGATATTCTCCAAAACCCGCCAAGGTGGTGATAAAAAAAACTGTGCAGATACCAAATGGCTTACTCAAAATCTGAAAAATCCTGAAATGTGTCCTGTGAGATTATAGCGGAGACTTATATCGAAAAGGGGAATTATTACCAATGACAGACTTTTTCTGACAGTGAATGGTAAGTGGAATAAATATAATAATAATAATTGGTACAAAAATTGCCCAATTGGTACTAATACAATATCAAAATGGACAAAATTCTCTGCAGAAAAGATAGGATTAGACACTAAAAAACTAAAAATAACAAATTAATCTATTCGTGTCACTGCAGTTAGTCAGTTACTACAATCCGGCGTTAGTGAACAACAAGCTATGAAAATTACTGGACATGGAATTTCGAACCCGATGAAACCGTTTTCAGATCTCATGCTGAACATTATCAGAATATAGTGAATACTTTCAGGAGTAATCCAAGTACATCAAGTAACAATACCAACAATACATTGTATCCACCTAATAACGGTCATACTATTAATTTTTTCACAATTGCACGATCAATAATAATTATAGTCGAGAATAATGTATTATGTTCGTGTTCATAAAAATTATTATTGTTATAGGTAACAAATAATAATTTAAACAAATTGTTTATAGTTAAAATAAATATTTCATGATTATAATTGAATTTGAATTATTTATTATTGTCAAATTTCTTCCTCTCATTCTGCCGAATTTAATTGTTTTACCTTTCACTTTGTTCGTGAAATATTCTAATGAAATACCACTCGTGATTGATTTTATCTTATACGTCTGTCTTTTATTTATAAACTCCACTGATTTGCTCAAAGCAAGTAATTCATTTTCGTTTAGAAATAAATCACTCGCGAAAATTCAGTCACTAGTGGTATTACTACTAACAATGAAACCTAGGGCCCAAGAGCATTTATTCATGATTTTATTTATGTGGGTTGAAAAACATAATTTATGTCCCGTACAAAATAGGATCGTGGGAGCAGATCATTGCCAATTGAGTAATCACAAGTGATGCTATTCTGTTATCGGGTGAAAGTAATAATTGAGCACTTATTTGCATCCAACAGAAGGCTATTTTTCTGCACCAAGTGTTTACTCTATCTAAGACTTTTAGTGAAGAGGCCCAATCATCAAATCAGTTGACTCCATTATATAATTTCAATGCTCAGCAAATGATAACATTTGACTCCGAGATCTTCAATAATATCATATATGAATAGATTGAAGAAAAGTGGTCCCACGACAGAACCATGCGGAACGCCTGATGTTGGAAGTGAATATTATTGATTTCTGACCATGACACTCTACGTGCAAAAAAATGTTCAGTTTACCTGAGAAGCCGAAGACATTTAGTTTAGTGAGTAATATATCATGGTCGAACTTATCGAAGGCCTTGGAGAAGTCCGTATAAATTACATTGACCTGGGAATTATTATCAAATGAGTTGGTAATAGAGAAGAGATTCAAAGTTTTTGATCTACCTTTGAAGAAGAAGTAATTTGATTTTTGACGTGATTTAAAAGTGGTTTCTTGGCGGCATTTAAAGGATTTTGATAAATTATCAACTATGGTAATCGGCCGCTATTTTTCGAATTCACGGTAATCATCTTTTTTCGAAAACTGGTATTTACTTAGACTGTCGCAGAATATCAGGGTTCTGTTTGTATTCCAAAGAGAGATTGGAAAGTCAAAGGTTCAGCAAAGACGGAAGGCACAGTCATGTATCAAAAGGCAGGTTCTTTATCAGGTCCCATCATAGTTTTTGGCTTGATTTTTCTTACTTTCAGAAAATTGGGTAATAATTAAAGCATCATCCAACACTACTATTGTTTTGAATAGCTTGACCATGTGTGGCGAAGGAATTATGAAAATTATCTGCGATTGCATTTGTTATGCTTTATACCATTATAGACCATTGTTAAAGGTAGGGATGATTAGTTTTTTTTTTAACGAATTGCCAGAATTTTTTAGGGTCAGTTCTGAATTGCTGCTAAATTTTTCGGCAGTTCAGTTGATAGTTAAGTTCAATTTCAGACTTCACTTCTCTTGATCGTTTGGAATTCAATTAATGCAAGCTGATCTTGAGATCTTTTGTGTCTGCTCCCAGCTTTGTGCTTACGTTTAAGTTTTTTTATTACACTAGTGTTATACCAAGGCGGGTAGTTTCTTTTACAGGCCTTAACTTGTGCACAACAAGTTAATAATTCCATTTAGCTCGTGATAGTACACATTGAATCCCTCATTTGGGTCGGATACATTTTTAAAAAACCCCAATCAGTATCAGCAATTTTTTTGTAGAGTTCTTGGGAATTTATTTTTCTAGTTATAATAGACCAACTCTTACCAATTAGCTCATATATTATCAGGAAAGAGGGATGATGATGGTCTGATGTGACAAACATACAGTCTTTGAGTGTTGTGTTTTCACCTTCGATACTAAATTTATTTTTTTCCATGCCTTTATATCTTCCTCCATTGTATAGAGTAGAGGCAAATTGAAAGAATTGGATATTTCATATTCCGATTCAATTCAATACGTTTTAATTGTTCATTACAGCTGAAAATTTTTCTACATTCAGAGTGGAAGTGAGTCAATATGGAAATTCTATCCACGAAACTCGGCAATGCAAACCACTGATATTGGAGATCTGGTAATATTGATGAATATATTTGCATGACATCTGCTTTGGAATTGCAACACGCCTGGTATGTAAGTTTGAAAAACTTCCAATTGATCGATTTGGAAATCACGAGAAGGGTATTCTGGTACTATAAAATATAATTCAAATTGAATTGAACAAAAACGGTGACATATCAATCAATATGAAAAGAAAAAAACAGAAAAAAAACTTAAATTCGCTGAGAAATTATCATTAGAAGTAGTTTTTATTTAATCAAGCCACACAAGTTGTGAAATTAAGAAAAATCGATGCAGACAGACAGTTCTAATTGAAAACACAATATAATTATTGTTACGACTTTTCTTGATATACTTAATGATATGATCGTTATTTAAAAAAATCAATCAGGTTGTAAAAACTTCTTTCAACTACAAAATTTGTATTTTCTTTCTGAAAATTTTCAAAGTTGCAGCAGATCTAATTTTCAGAGGCAGTTCATTATAAATCAAGCTTGCAGCATAATATTCAATTTGGGAAAAGTGAAAGAGATAAAAACGGATTGAAAAAACTATATCATAGAAACATTACAGAAAAGTGCTGGATTGAATTGAAATGGCTGGATCACAAGAGCATTTCAAACATTTATTTATAAATAATAATAAATGAAAAAACCAACCAACCAATGATGTCTTGCCGCCAAAGAAACGTGAATTTTTACTTATTTGATCAACATTAAAAAAAATACATCTCAAATCTCACATATTCTCAAGTAATTTCTCAAAATTACTGAAATAAAGTTATATTTAGTAAAAAGTTCTTAAAAACTCCTGAGATGTGATGTATATTAATAAACGTATTGAAATTGCCATGAAAACATATTTCTTGAAAATAATTTTAATCAAAAACATGACATTGCTGTTGATCGGTGTGTTGACATATTTGGTCAATATTTGATTATCGTTGTTCCTTACGTTCCTCCAAATGAAATTGTATCAAACAATATGAAATTTTTTCAATTCAATGGTAAGTTCTACTGACAGCACTCCTGACTTTCCATGACTATCAAACCTATCACCTTTTCTTGCAGAAGTGTTCATGTATAACTTGGAAAAAAAAATATTTGATTGTCCAGATTTCAAAAACAATATAATTTTTTGGTACCGTTATGTTGATGATTGCGTTGTACTCTTTGATGGCTTGATATCCAAACTACATGAATTTTTCAAATACATAAATAGTCTACATAAGTCCATAAACTTCATCTTCGAAAATGAACAAAATCAATCTCTACCTTTCGTAGATCTACTAATCACAAAAAATGGGAACCAGTTTGAATTTGATATTAACAGAATACCGACAGCAGCAGTTACAGTCATCCCATATTCATCCAACCACGCACACAACCAAAACTTTGCTCATTTTCACAATCATATTCATAGACTGTTCAACGTACCCCTTCGACCAACAATTTTGACATAGAAATGGACATCATCAGACAAATAGCTTTCAATAACGGTTACCCTCATCATATAATTTAAAAAATCTTCAATCAACACTTGAACAAACACCTCAACCGACCCTTCTTTCAACCCAAACTCCCAGAAAATTATACCGCTCTCTCCCATATTTAGGCCCATCCTACATGGAAATAGGCCAGCACTTGTCTAATGACAATTCACATATTTGTTATAAAACTCTGAACAACCTAAATACACATTGATGTAACTCCAAAGATCATGTTTCTATAAACTTAAATGTCCAGAATGCCCCGTTATTCACATTGGACAAACCGGTAGGAAATTTACAGCACCTCTTGAAGAACACGTCAACATTTTCAATAAATACCGCCACACCGACATTTGTAACACTCAATCTCCTTTTGCAAACCATCTTTTGGAATCTGGACACTCAAACTTTGAGGTTAACAACATTGTGGATCTAATAGATTTCTACCACAAATTGAACATTTTGGAAATCCTTGAAATTCACAAATCCAAAAATACACTCGTTACAAACTGTGTCAACGACCAAACAGAATTTGACTACCTAACTTATTCACAGCTTTTCCTTTATCCGTTAACTTTTCAACTTTCATTTTCAAATTCAAATATATCCTCCTACCATTTCCCCACATTTCGGCCACCTCTAGGGTATCAAATGTATTGAACAGTAACACTACTTCAAAAGAGACATATTCGCCCAGTAACCGTACTAATCCTGGGACTACTCAAATCATTCTCAGACAAAGAATTCTTTGTTTTCAGATACATAGTCCACTATAGCACCGCAAGATGTAGTTCAACCAGAATTCCAAACTGCCATATCCTTCGTAATTCTGCGACACGTTTCATACATATTTATACAGTAATTCTTTCAACAACCAAAATGCCGAATATCAGATTCATAAAAATAAAAAAAGGAGAGAAAAAGGACTCGTAAAGGGTTAGTCCAAACAATATGATACTCACCACAACTATGTTTTATGTTACTTCGAAATTATGTTCGTAAGTGTAGGTTTCCTCCAATTCATAACATGTTCATAATTATAATTGTATCCTTCTAGATCGTGTACGTCTGCTGAAAATGGGGATTACCATCACTGAAATGCATAGAGAATTTTCTTGATTTACTTGTTTTATTCTACTTGTGGAGAAGGACTTCGAGCCAACACCCTTCCCATTTCCAATATAAAATGTATTCTTCAACAATTACTCCACTTCACTATTGATGGTCTTTAAATAGACATTACCATGAGTCACCGATTTCAATGTTAATTTCCTCCTAGAAGAGTCTCAACCATCGATTGATTGTTTGAGAGAAAAATTGTGCTTGATAATGAACAATTTTCCACTTCAAACAGCGTACAATATACCACATTAATGCAGTTTTCCCAAGAAATTCAGATAATTTGCAAAGCAGAATTCATGTTTCTTTCATTTATCATAAACTTCAATCCATATTTAATTTTAATAATAAATGGAAAAAATTGTGAATTTTGTTGGGGTTTCGACTTTCATGAAGTCATCTTCAGGGCACTACATTCAAAATGGGAATATAAATCAAATAAAAATGAAAATGTTGACCGATTAAAATGGTTGGTAACAAAATAAGATACATATATAGTGACAAAAAGAGTAAAAATAAAATGCTCAGGTTGTAAACTATAAATGAATATACATACACTATACATATACATACGCACCCACATATATACATACACACATGTATGAAAGGGCCTTGACTAATTTGTAGATAATATGAAAAAAACAACGGAGTCTTATACTCACATGAATACTAGGTTTCTTTGTCGAAAAAATTATGAAAATTTGAAATTAATAGGGACATTTACATATATGTCAACAGCAGATTCTTCCGTTTCTTTGCTTTTTATAATATTTTTGGGAGTACAGATTGTTCTTGAATGAAACTAACCAGAATTTGAGAAGACATTCCTTGCTTTTTCCTGAATCAATGATTTATGCTTGTGTATTTATGTATGTGGGTGCGTATGTATGTGTATAGATATATACAGTGTCCGGCAGATTTTTGGCAACAATTGGAAAAAAGTTTATTTAAAATTTCTCAGAAAATTTTATTCCTCATGAAAGTTTTCGCTTCTACTCAAACTCAAATTGCATTCGTATACGAGGGAGGTGAAATAATTTGAAAGTAGTTCATGAGTAAAGTACCTTTATTTTTCAAAATACACCTAAAGTGTATTTGAATAAATGACTTAAAATTTTAAGAGTATTCCAAATTCGGAATGACAGCCTCCTATTCCAAAAACAAGTTTTTTCAGATTTTTATTCACCACCCTATGTATTATGAGAATTTGTAATGTCATAGAACACTTATCATTGAATATTACCTGAATAACCATAAGAAGTTAGGTTCCGTCCAACTATCAACTAGAGAATTGTATTAACCGAACTTGGTGCCGGACAAAATTTCATTTCTTGTTGCCATTGAGAAAAAAAAGATATTTTTCATAATTAGAAAAAATGAATTCAATACATTTATAAAAGATTTTATACATATGGTCACTCAGGTGATATTCAATGATAAGTGTTGTATGACAATACAAATTCTCATAATACATAGGGTGGTGAATAAAAACATGAAAAAATCAGTAAAATCTTGTTTTTGGGAATAGGAGGCTGTGATTTGCAATACTCTTCAAATTGTATGTCATTTATTCAAATAAACTCTAGGTCGATTTTGAAAAATAAAGGTACTTTACTCTTGAGCTACCTTCAAATTATTCCACCTCTCTCGTATACGAATGGAGCTAAATGAAATTCAGGGTGGTGCAATTTAGAGTTTGAGCAGGAGCAAAAGCTTTTATAATGATAAATTTTTTTGAGAAATTTGAAATAAACTTTTTTCCCATTTGTTGATAAAAATCTGCTGGACACTGTATATATATATATATATATATACCTATATATATATATATATATACCTATATATATATATATATATATATAATATATATATATATATATATATAACAGTGACACCTATAATATAAGCGGTGAAGCTTAGACCTAATATCGTGGAATTTTAATGGTACGAAATTTCGTGCACATTAACAGGTCACCAACAGATGTCAGCATAGGCCAACCCACGACACCAATAGTCGTACTCCTAGTGCGTTCAGAGTAACGCAAAACAAATAACTAGATGAAGAGAAACCATGAAACAGCTGTTGGTGATGCTCTCTTGGATTCGTAACAAATTATATATATATATATATATATATATATATAAGTATGTAAATATGTATGTATATATGTTATTCATTATATTTTACATATATTTATTTTATTTTTACTCTTTTTGTCACTATATATGTACCTTATTTTGTTATCAACATTTTAATCGGTCAATATTTTATTTTAATTCAATTTATTTTATATCCCCATTTTAATCGTAGTGCCCTGAAGATGACTTCATAAAAGTCAAAAGGTCGGCAAAGAATCAATAGTGGTTTCAGTTATTAGGCCTTACCCCAACAAAATTGACAATTTACGGCAATCAGGTCACAAAACTTCCAGAAAATAAACGGTTCAATTTATTTGTAATGTGAATGAGTGAATGACTTACTATGGCTCACTGTGAATCATATCATTAATATATACTATTGAATTCTGACATGACTCATTTATTTTTTGATCTGCCACAATGTCAAAGAAGTTCAACTGCGCCTAAGGTTATACGCACATTTTTTTGTCACGATGGCCTGGAGATAAATTCAATTGAATTCGAAACGTTGGCAGGAAAACCATAGTTTGACCCATGAATTAATTGATCCCATTGCGAAATATACTCCGAAATAAAGTCATATAATATTTTATGTTTCAAATATTTGCTACATCTGGGTTTCACATTTCATAGGTATCCTTTTTTGTGAATTGTCCAGTAGATAAGATGGGTATGCTTGATAACAATGATGTTTATTTGAGTATTATTGGGATTATTACAGATATGTAAAGTATATATCGATGAAATGAACAAAACATTGGCGCCACAAGGAAATTAATCCGTACGTGGATTAGCTGCTATAAATCATTTATTTAAGAAAATAAATTTCACATCCTGTTATAATGATATACATATAGAATATGAATAAAAAAAGAATTTCGCTTATCACTACTATAGATAATTAACATAATACTATAGGTATGTTTATTTCGCTTAAATAGGCCTAATTTGAATATCCATTGATGTCTCGTGCTATACGTACATGAAAAAGTTTCTTATTAAATTTAACTTGATGTAAATTGATTTCATTCAATACCAATTCAAAATAATCATAATTTCCATTGAACAAATAATGTGGGCAACTGTATTCGTTTTCCGAAAGAGAGAATTGATTGAATAAATATTAACTGAGCGATTCAATATCGCGGATGATTGTTCACATACGAACACCAATAATCGTACTTCAAATATTGATCCTTATATGGTCAGGGGGAACGTTGGTCTGATAAGGTTTAATATCATAAAATATCCATACCATATACAGGGTGTTGCTTAAGTACGTTGACAAACTTCGGGAGGTGATTCTTTGATTTCAGTACGAAAAGTTCATAGAAACATATGTCCCAAACGGCTTGGTTTTCGAGGTACAGGGTGATCAAAAGATTTGTTGGCGGGTACTTCGATATTTATTTTTTCTGATATCTGACAGAAAACATCTACTTCCCGCCACTGCGACACGCTGGATATAGAACTACATCTGATAGATATTGTGAATACCCCTAACTTTCAACCTGAAATTTCTGATAGTAAAAATGTGTATTTTCATTCTGATATTTGATTGTTTGATTCTTTATCACTTGATAGAGAACTCATATAAATGTTTTCTTATTATAAAAAAGATTTGTTTTTAATTTTCAATCAATGATTCCTTTTTAATATAAAAAATCTTCCAAAAGGTAATCTTGTACGATGGAAGATAGTTACTAGGGTTCATATAAGAGTTTTATGACTCCGGTCATAACTCCGAAAAAGTTAATTATTGAAATTTTTCTGTTCGTGTGGAATACAGTACCTATTTATCGGAAATTTCAGTTTTATTCAAAAATTAATACTTGAAAAAAATTAATTTGGAGTCTACCATTAGTTTGTTTTCTCTTCTGCAGTAGCGCAGAAATTCTGTAATCAATTTCAATTTATAAAAATACCAAAGTGGGTTTTGATATTAATTCATTTATTTAAATATCAACAACTTGACAGTTATCGAAAGTTGAGAAAGTGTCTCATTGTCAGTTTTTCATCAGTACATGTAGTGGAGCAGTTTCATTCAATATCCCTTTGGATAAAATGGTTGAATATATGGTGGCAGAAATGGCAGAGATGCACTTCAATGTACGGAATGTCTCATGGTAACGCTCGTGCCGCCAGACGAATGTATCTAGAAAGATTTCCACAACTATTCCCAGTACACAAATGTTCATAATATTCACTCTCTCTTCTTGAAATGGGTACTTTCAAGAAGTCTACTACTCTCAAGTTAGAACAGTTCAGATAGAGGAAGCTGTCTTAAACGAAATTGAGCAAAATCCAAACACCAGTCGAAGACAAATTGCGACAAAGTTGAACGTAACCCATATATTGGTATGGGAAATTGGGGGTGGCCATTTCCAGCAGTTGCTCTGACTTATCAATTTCAATAATAGTCCTTTTCTAATCTTCCCTTTATTCCTAGGTAATGTATGTTATTCTGCTCTACTATTTTGATAATGAAGTTATTCACTAATAAAAATGTCCGAAATTCTTTTGCCATAATAATCAACTTTGTGCAAAACATATTCACCCTGAGTTCTGATGAAACATGTATGGGTGCTACATAACATTACAT
Organism: Gonioctena quinquepunctata; assembly: GCA_018342105.1. Taxonomy (NCBI): domain Eukaryota; kingdom Metazoa; phylum Arthropoda; class Insecta; order Coleoptera; family Chrysomelidae; genus Gonioctena; species Gonioctena quinquepunctata. The sequence goes on along the minus strand of JAFIRS010002290.1, from coordinate 111,414 downwards.
TTTATCTAAATGAGCAGGAAAAAATGTTTGCATTCATTTTTTCATTATAGCTTCTAAACCGTACAAGTAAAAGAAAAACTTCAAGTGAACAGAAAGGTGTTAAGTGAAACAATATTGGATATTTCTTTCTCATAATCTGTCAGTGGCGGCGGAAAAAAAATCTGAAGGCTTGACTCCTCTGAAAAAAGGAGGACCATGAGAATTATTTGAGAAATGAATTATTTTGTATCGTGCGCACTGTTGGATGGATTGTACTTGCCTGATTTGAATCGATTATTGTCGAAAATTTCGAAGTAAATTCCAAAAACTCTTGAAAAAAATGAATTTTGATCACCCACCCTGTACCTCGAAAACCTAGCCGTTTGATACATATGTTCATAAAAACTTTTCGTCCTGAAATTTCCAAAGAAATCAACTCTCGAAGTTTGTCAGCGTACTCAATCAACACCTTGTATGTAATGAGTGAAAATATAATTCAGTTATGCGGATACTCAGAATTAATTTGGAGATTGATGAATAATCTTTTTTCTACATTAAGTCCTTTACGCCTTTTCTATATTCAACAATAAAGCTTATTTTCACCTCAAGATGCATACATAGCGATACGCCATCACCAAAAATAGTTGACAATGCAGAATAATAAAAATTATTTATATTTCATTATTATTTTCTACGACTCAGGATTGACTTTGTTTCGTATTGAGTTCTATTAATAGACTATGGAAAATTAACCTGCTCACTGAAATTGATATTTGGTTCTGAAGAATCTTGATGGTAGTATAACATATCCGAGACCCACTCTTATGGGACAATTGCAATCACGTAATATAATCGCCAATGGAGATACACAATCTTCCGGGAGGAAAGGCTGAATTATTTAAAAAAACTTAAGACCAACTGGTGAAACACAACCCAACACATGTTGGCTTGATAATAAATAATATTCGCCATCTTCCGATGTTGGGAAAATGACAATCCCCACAACTCTAATAAAACACAGAAAGAAGCCGAGAACAATTGGATAGTTTTATTGCGGCTAGACTCAGAGAGTCAGAGAGTCGGAAGTCCACCTTTTTAGCGAGATAAAAAGGATATAATAAGACCAATATATCAGAATGAACTAATCTTTCAATTGTGATAATTGAGGAGAACAAGTAAGATGTCAATAAATTCCATAACGTAGATGAATGCAAATAGTATAGCGCAAAATAGAGAACAGAAATGAAAAGATAATAATAAACAAGTTGGAGCGAATATCAGGGTCACCCCCTGATATTGCTCCAAGGGAAACTTACACAATAATGGTTGGTTTGTTTGTGAAAGGGAAACTTACACAAAAATGGGTTGTGTGTGCTGCCATTGAATATATTCAAAATATTCTGGATGGCACAGCTAGCTTCTTTTGATAGGAAGTTACGGAGCAATGAGGGAATAAGGAGTTTTTGTTGGTTTTTGATGGATATTGAAATCTTTGAAACATTATGAACGCCTAGATTTTACGTGGGAAAATGGCGTCATCTTGTCACAACTTCCATGACACACTACACATCTACTCATAATATGTCTAGAACCGGTTCAGTTCTTGGACTATATTGTTAGCTGCAGCTTACTTAAAATCGGCTACCATCGCTAATGCCACGAACGATTTTGAATGGCCCACCAACAAAGACATATATTAGTTGCGGTGGAAAACCCTCTAGAAGAAGCCACAATTACATCCTTATCTGCAACTATAAATGAGCCTGAAGTGGTCAGAATTCCAGGAGAAGTTGAAGCTGGGACTGAAAAGGTGACAGTCAAGTAATCTATCATGCCTTTAACTAAGGAATCTAACAAACTAAAAGAACCAAGCAAAATGAACTACGAAAGCAGTAATCCAGACACACGGCAAGTTGGGCGACACACCGGTAGTATTTATATTACACGAACCACTTTGATCTACTTTCAACTCAAAAACCATTAGAAGACCTACAGACTTGTGATCAAGTACCCTTGAACACCTCGAATCACAAACATCATGAATAACACTATTATGGTTCTTGAGTTATTTAGGTCTGCAAAGTGCTTTTTCCATCACTCGCTGACTGACTCACCCATAATAAAAATAAGTTCAAAAACTAAAACCCGACTACTGAAAAATCACGCTCTAAAAAGTATGACACAAGAAAATATTCTCATCTGAAATTGTTATGTACAATCTATTCAATATTTATCGCCTATCAAATAAACAACTCCCACAAAATATATTTTAATGTATTTAAAACATATTCATAGTGATGTTCAGAGGATAGCCGTGGTCATATGCCACCTACCCTAACAAAACAATACATTCTAACAGTAGTAAGCGGACATAAGCTTAAGGGCAAAGTGGCAGATGACCAGGGCTATTCTCTGAACATCACTATGAATATGTATTAAATACATTAAAATATGTAAGTTGTTCATTTAATAGACGATAAATATTGAATAGTTTGTACATGACAATTTCAAATGATAATATTTTTTTGTTTCATAATTATCAGAGCGTGATTTGTCGGGTTTGATTTTCAAATTATTTTGGAGCTATAATTTCGAGATAAAGTATTTGCAGAGCCGCTTTACATTTTTTTTAGGTTTTATTGTTATACATGTACCTAGGTGATATACCGCGTGGAGGTACTCCCAGCTTATGTCATTATCATTACACACGTTTTGTTTTTTTTTATATAATTTTAACATGTGTACCATAGTCTATAATGAAATGTACTCACTGCACAAAACATACATGATAGGAATAATAACAGGGGTTTCATGTAACACCAGATACACGAAACCATCTGATCTGTGGCGTTTTCCCATAAAGTTGGTTCTTAGCTTCAAGTTTGTTCCCCTTTTCCTTTGTTTACCATCAAAAACTGGAAGAAAACTACAAACATTGTGTAGAAGACAAATTGAACAACTCGACCAATAAATCGAAGACTATATTCATATTCATATTCAAAAAAAGGAAAGCAAGTCCACTATTATTGTAATTTGTGAAGGTAACGTGAAGTCCCTGAAATTGTGTTGGCCAATAATTTCAATAGCCACTTTACCAAAGTTCCACAACAAAAAGGAATCGATCTGAATTTTATGGAAAGCAATATCAAAACATGTCCCAACTCTTTCTTTTTGCATCCAATTACTGAGAATGACGTTGTTGATTATGTGAAAAAACTAAAAAATTCAAATGCAACTAGCCATGTTGAAATTCCAAATAATCTCTTGAAGAAATGTGCTTATCAGCTCTGTAAACCAATAACATACATTGTGAACTTGTCTATGAAACAGGAAATCTTTCCAGATGAATTGAAAACAACATTTGTCTTACCAATCTTCAAAAAAGGTGACTCAAATCTTTACGATAACTACGAGGTATTAGTCTCCTCTCAAGTATCTCAAAGATTGTTGAGCTAAATATTAAGAACCATTGTGTCTTTTTTTTTTCTGCCAATGAAATACTCTCGCCAAATCATTATGGGTTCACAGAAAACAAAAGCACTGATACAGCACTATACGAATTCAAAGAGCACGTAATAAATTCTCTGGATAGGAAACTACACATCTGTGGGCTTCTCCATTGGAACTATATGGTGTGAGAGGAACAGCTTTGAGTTTGATGAAATCATACTTTCTAGGCAGGACCCAAAGAGTATTGATTCAGAACTCCAAAAGCCAACCTTCAACTATTGAAGGCTCAAGGCTCTTTACTCGGACCCTTACTTTTCCTTGTATACGCTAACGATCTGATGGATTACTTTAATAATCTTTCAGAAACTCATGTGATCGCTTACGCAGATGACACAAATTTTCTTGTCAATGGGCAAGACGTAACGGCTCTCACAGAAATGACACAAACTGTCTACGATCAAGTTATAACATGGGCAAACAATATAAATATATATTTTGGAAAAGTGCTACTTAGGCCCTTTCGTGTTCTGCTTTATATGGGGTCGGAAGAGGTCGCTGTTGGACGCGCCGTTGCCAGATTGCCATGGGTATTGCTGGGAAAACTAACTAATGAAGCATCGATGTTCCATCGCCGTTGATGTTTTGTTGTTGATTAATTTGTCGGTGGGTCAAGATAGATCGCCATACGGTTGGTAGTCTTCGAATGTCATCTCTTTTGTTCATATTATGTGGTTTTTCGATTTCGATGGCTTCTCTCGTTGTTCTTGAGTGGAAATTCTCATCACTTGCCAATGTCCGAGTTTCATCGAATGTTATGCTGTGTCCGTTGTTACTAAATGTTGGAATAGTGACGATGTGGTCTCCTTGTTTCGTATAGAATCTTCTGTTCCTCTTGCAGATGTTGATTCTTCTGTTTGTTTGGCCTATGTACTCTTTTCACAATTTCCACTCGGTATTTCATAGACTCTTTGGCACTCTAGTGGTATACGGTGCTTGGGGTTTTTAAGGGCAGATCTTATTGTACAGTCTGTTGTAAACGTTGTAAGGATATTGTGTCGGTGAAGAATTCTACTCATCCAATCCGTTGTACCCTTTATGTATGGTAGGAATGTTTTGCCGAATGGTTCCATGGAGTATCCATTCATCTGGAGGGTCATCTCGATATTATCCAACTCCTCTTTTATATGGTCGTTGTCCGCCAATCTACTTGATCGAGTTATCAGTGTATTCGCCAGTGAGTGGATTTGTTGTGGATGGTGATTTGCGTTCAAGTATCGATTGGTGTGAGTTTTCTCACTATGTGACCCAAGGTGCCGTCAGGCTTCTTCATGATCATAACGTCTAGAAAGGCCAGTTTGTTTTCTTCTTCTGCTTCCATTGTGATTTTTTTCTGCGGATGAATTTCATTAATGTGGTTAAAGAATCTGATGCCCATGTGCCCAAATCACAAGAATGTCATCAACATAACTTAGCCAAAGTTGTGGTTTCAAGCTCGATGTTGTGAGTGCCCAGGTAACACGGATCTCTCCGCGAGATCTCTGAGAGGTTATAATTAGGATCTTATGCGAACTCCTGATGCGAGGTCATCATTAAAAAATATTAATTTTTTAGTTCATGGCTTCATGTCCTCTAGAGGGCGCCATATTCAATTCAAGGTGACGTTAGATAGCCTATAACCAGCGGACAATCAAGACGCTTCCAATTATACCAATGATGTCAAATTATGATCAGTAAATTAGAAGTTATGAGGGAGCCAAATGAACATAAATATATACCGGTCGAAATCATAACCCTCCTCTTTGCTTCGCCGTAGTCGGGTGAAAAATCTAGATCACCTCCACCTGACTTAGAAACTTGAAGTTTGGCATCAAGGTAGATCATAAGGCATATACGAAGGAAACACTGAAATGGTATGACATAGGCAATCTCTCAATTTCCATAAGAATGCTTTTTTGTCGAAGAATTCATATTCTTACAAAAATAATTTTGAAACACAAAAGTAATCAATGAAACTACCCTGTCAGAGACTAATTATGGTGAATTGAAAGAAGAATGATGGTTCACGTTACCAGAAATGACAAGTTAAGCCATGCCCAATCGGATTTCGAAGCTCAAAAAGCACAAATGATGCTATTTCCTCACTACTAGAAAATACCATATTACTTTGAATAATGGAGAAACTGTAGCGGCAGTATTCTGCGACTTTTCCAGAGCATTTGATTGTGTTAGCCATGAGATATTACTGCAAAAACTACAATCTACGGTTTTCGAAATTCCACATTAAACTGGTTCCGCACGTATTTGTCAGAAAGGAGTCGAGAGAAAGGAAAACTACTCCAACAGTAGCAAAGTCGCAATGGGCGTTCCACAAGGATCAGTTCTATTTTCATTGTTTCTAAATGACTCAGCCACCAGTAGCATCCAAGGAAAATTCACTTCCTTTGCAGATGACTCTAACATCCATGGTATAGCAAAGACAAAAATCATTGAAAGCATCAATTGCTCTCGATCTAGAAAAAATAAAGCAGTGGTGTGACTCCAATCGACTTTGTTTCAATTTAAAAAAACAAATCTAGTCACTTTAATTTGACTTCATAATTTGTACTCAGATAACCAGATTATAACGAATAAGCCATAAACTGAGTTTCCAGGTCTATATATAAATTAGCTAGCTGCTTTGCAAAGAAAACTGTTTCAAGGAAAATTAAACTTAGCTTCGGCTAGGGTGGTCTACTTCTCCCTAGTTGAGTCACACTCAAGGTATGGCATTGCCTTCTGGGGTTTATGCAATAACTAGCTATTAAAATCTGTTTTTATATTACAAAAAAGAGCAATCCGATACCTGTGTAAAGCTCACTATCACTATCACTGCAAACCACTTTTTATTAGCCAACAAATATTATCACTCGCTTGTTTATTCATTCTGGAAACTGTATGCCTCATCCACACAAAAAATGGTTCAACACCAACTGAAATACGAAAACATTAAACAAGAAATGAAGGTTGTGTTCCCTTACCCTTACCGAAAACTAGACTGACAAAAACTCTATCATGTATGAAAGCAAAAAAATCTATAGTCATTTACCAGCTAGTTATAAAAAAATAATTCCTCTGAATAACTTCGAGAGCCTGTGAAAAGGTTCTATTACAGAAAGCTTATTATAACCAGCAGGAATATTATGATGATATACTATAGTTCCTTAATTTGTTACTTGATATTCTATTTTATTTTTTCTTATTTTTTATCTCTCGTTTCGATTTATTTCACAAGACACTGTAATATTAGGGTTGTAATTGTTAGTAAGCCTTTTGATAATTACATCTCATTTTATAATGTGTCTGTTTAAATAGTCGTTATTATTAAGGTATATTGACAATATGTTTTTTATTCATACATGTAATATTTATCTTTTATATTTTACATTTATCCACTCTACATCACTTATCAAATTATTTATACATTTCCTCCTATATTTTTTTTCTATTTTATGTTTTGTCAAAAAGAATAAAATCTTCAGACAATAAAGTATGAATTGATTGATTGATATACAGAGTGGGCCATTGGAAACGAAACAGCGGCTCTGTAGGTCGGCAGTACCAAATTATATAAAAACGCTCGCACACGTCAACTACATTTTCGAGGAGGACATCGTTCGCGATGAAATTCACCCGAAATACATTCCATCCCTCGGAGCTGTGACCGCCACCCCTAAATTTTTAAACGACAACATATGGCAAGTGATACCTCATTTGAAAGGTATTTTCCTTTTCAATATCAAACAACAGGAATAAATTAATTCTATCGATTCGTTTTCGAGATATAGGAACTTGAAGTTGGGAAATCACTTTTTATTCACTCAATCATTAAAAACAATATCTGATGAAGCAACTGTCGCAAAAATTATTATTGTCAATGAACTGAATGTTCAAACTGTCTACCACCCATTTCCATACAATGGTACAAGTTCTGTTCAAAACGAGACCTCACATTTCGTAGCATTTCCGGCGTTATTCGACGGCATTCTTCAATTATTCTCCTTCGTAAATCTTCCAGAGATTCTGGTTCGGTTGCAAAGATTTAGTTTTTCAAGTGACCCCACAGGAAAAAGTCGAGTGGGGTTGAATCTGGAGATCTGGCTGGCCACTCTATAGAGCCTCTTCTTCCAATCTAACTTCCAGGAAACATTCCATCAAAAAACGCCCTAACAGGCTGTGCATGATGTGGAGGTGCCCCGTCTTTTTGAAATATCAAGTGGTCTTCATGGTAACGATCATCATTTTCAAATGATGTCTACCAATTGTGGATAAACAAATTCATTCAATTATTCCAAATAAGTTTCTTCTGTCAGGTTACCGTCGAGAAATACTGGTCCAATGAAATGGTCCCCAAAAATACCGGCCCAGACATTGAGTTTTTGGGGAGTTTGAGTATGGACTTCGTGGAAAACATGTGGATTGGCATCTGACCAATAACGACAATTATGACGAGTCACAGTCAAATTCAAAAAGAATGTAGACTCATCAGAGAAGCAGATGTTGAAAAGGAAATTATCATCAGCATCTATTCTCGTAGTCATGATTTCACAAAATTCCTGTCGCCTATCAAAATCATCCTCATTCAATTGGTGTACCAAATGTATTTTGTAGGGGTGGAATTTATGATGTTTCAAGATTCGGCGGATACTGGTTCTACTGATATTGGTAACTCCACCCAATTTCCTTGTGCTCAATGTTGGGTCTGCATGAACTTGTCCTAAAAGTGCAACTTCAACAGGTTCATTTTCCAACGGAAATCCACGTTCTGGGTCTCGTTCCTTGTTGGCTCCTGATCCAGTTTGACGAAATTTTTGCACTAATTCTAGAACGTATTTTTCTAGCAACAAGTTTATCTGGATGCGTTTCATTGAACAAATCAGCAGAACGGTTACCGCACTCATCAGTCTTGGAAAGAAATTGTTATTATTTCAACTCTTTCCGCGATCGTATACACCATTAATGCGTAAAGATATTCAGCAGCTTCAGTCAAGTAATTCACTCTAATGTCGTTCAATCAAAGATCAGTTTGACACTGATAGACGTCCACAATTGCGATTTGGCGTGAAAAAATATCTCTTACATGTTTTTGTTGTACTCGCATTTGAGTCAAATTCGCGAAAACGTCTTTTTATCGATTCTTAAGAACCTTAAATTTTTTTCGATCACGTAAATGAGGATGAAATAAAAATTTGAAACGAAATTGCATGTTATCTGTTCGTGAACAGTTAAATCATTTAATTCCTTGACAATGATAATTTTCTTCAACAGTTGCATTGTTAGATGTTATTTTTATTGATTGAGTGAATAGAAAGTGATTTCCCAACTTCAAGTTCCTATATCTCGAAAACGAATCAATAGAATTAATTAATTTTAGTGGTTTGATATTGAGAAGGAAAATACTTTTCAAATGAGGTATCACTTGCCATATGTTGCCATTTAAAAATTTAGAGGTGACGGTCAAAGCTCCGAGGGATGGAATGTATTTTGGGTGAATTTCATCGCGAAACGATGTCCCCCTCGAAAATGTAGTTGACGTGTCCGAGCGTTTTTATATAATTCGGTTCTGCCGACCTACAGAGAGCCGCTGTTTCGTTTTCAATGGCCCACTCTGTATAAGACTATTAGCAGAGGCTCATGCGGAGCACTATTATAATTCACTTTTTCTCATCACTAACAGAAACAGCACTTTTTCAGTGAATTCCACTCACCAAAACCCAGCGAAATATCCCTTCGCCACATCCTGTATCCCTCGGGAACCATTTAATATGTAAATGGATGATAGTATTTAGTCGTTGGCTCCGTTGCATAAACAGGGATCCGTATCGCATGTAATTTCTGGCAGGTATCAGAGTAATGTAATCCCTCTAAGGAGAAGGGAAGCAAGAAGTTTGTTTAGGAGTTACAGGATCTACTATCTTTCTACGTTCCCATGTTCACTTCAGGTCTTGTATAGTGTATTCAGTGTTGAGAACGAATTCCTAATATATATTGCCAAGTACAAAGTCGTGGTGGTCAATTGGATTCGTTATGTTTCTCAAATAGGGCAAATATTTGTTCTAGACTCAACAAAAAAAAAAAGGTGTTGAAAAATTCTGCCTCACGATTATCAAAGATTAAATTGTTTAAATATTTGGTGTTAAAAAGATGAAAGTTTGGAAATACATATAAAATTCCAAAACCAGAATACCTTCGGAAATCGAAGTAAGATCGAAAAATAATAATTATCGCTTTCTTGAAATTTAACTTGAAAAATTATCTTATCGATGTGATCATTAGGATCCAGTGAATGCGATTGCTCATATTTTTCACACCAAATCAAGTTTTACCAGATAAAGTGATTTCTAATGATGTAGTATTCAAAGCTGGTTATCCAACGGTAAAGAGGCTTTGAGATCATTATAGGACTGTTCCTGAGCTCAACTCCAGAAATTAAGAAGACAATTCAATATTCATTCTGTTTCCTTGTCCACCAGATGTTTTTTTCTGAATATGACACGATTATCTTTCCTCGTGGGATTCCACATCTGATTTTTGGTATCCACATCTGTATCACTTGTAACAATAAAAAAAAAACCGACTGCGTAAAAAGTGAACTCTAAAAAAGATGGAAACAAGATGATCAGAAAATATTGTCAGAAAATTTGGTTTTATTAAACTTGATACTATAAACAATCTCACGTAGTCTTCAGCAGGAGATATACTGTTACAAATTTCCCCAATTTGTCTTCGCATATGACCAACATTCTCAAATTGCCTCTTCAGGTATACTTCATCCTTCGGGTGTACCTCATCCTCACAAAAATAAGTCCAGCAGAGTCAGGTCTGGAGACCTTCGGTGCCAAGTTCACCTGTATGGTGTGATTGAGCCTTTAGTTTGGTCCCATGGTGAGCTGTTTAATTTTTTTTGTGGTTTAGAAATTGAAATTCAATTATGAGAAGGAAATTAATGAAAGAGCCGTATCAATTTCAGTATTTATAAATTTTTCGTAGTTTCTCAGGAAAAAGCATATATTTTTACATGAACGAATATTATATTTATTTCAAAGTCGTCGCCAGTTCAAGATTGGTACTATGTTGCAATTTTATCAGGAGTATTTATGGTCTGGAGTTTGTTAATCACATCATCACATCATCCACATTTGGGTGATCGCTTGAATAATACGATGACCTAAACAAAATCTATAACAAAATCTATTCCAGGGCCTGTTCGGGTTGGGAATATATCTCCCCACCATCAGGTTTTGGATTTGGAAAACGTTTAGATCGGGAGTTATTCACGGGAACTCTAGAAATAAAGTTCATCTGCGTGATTGACTCTGTTGAGTTTATCGCGCCCTGCGTGAGGCTAGATGGCTTCATCGCCCATTTATTATGCGAAGTATTGGCAGAAGTGAGAATTTCGAACCGTTCTGAACAGGCGGTACGGAAAGTCACTCTTACGAACACGGAAAAAGCTGCGGGCTTCGAGGGGCCACCAAAATGGTCATCCGCGAGGAATTGGTTATTTTTGGGATAAAGTTTGAAATTTTGTTTCATTAGCCAGTGCGGGAGGCTGTGTGTAACGTCACGAAATTCATGTCGAGTGTCTAAATAGAAATGGTACGAGGAAATGGGGAAAAGTATTTGGAACCTGGAAAAAGAGGGGAGGCTACACCAGACATGGAAAGGGTGCTATCTGGTACCCCTCTGGGTAAGTGGCTACGCTTAGTCAATAAACATTCAATTTTAACATTATTAACGGAGCTTCATGTATATTTAGAGGTGTGAACTCTGGCATATTCCATACTTCGAATATGAGTGATGAGGGGGTAAAGATTTTATGGCGCTTGAAACAAAATGAGGTTTCGAAATCTCCAGTAGGAAAGAAACATTTCATTTATTCGTAGATTGGGTAGCTTATTGGTCAAAATAGGAGGTTTTCATGAGTTTCTACGAGAAGCTGAACATTTTGTGAAAAATACGTAGAAAAGACGGAGGTATATGAACTTTTACTAAGAAGGTACAATTTTTTGACTGAATGTAGATCTGGTTTTGTATTGATTCCGACGTTTGGTAATTCAGTCAAGTTTTGTGTTTGGTTGGACGATAATTCCGTTCAATATTTCATTTATTCATCAGTGTTTCATATCACATTTTTTTAAATTTCATTTCAATTTATGCATTAACTTTATTGGAGAGTTTCATTTGAGAAGTAAAAGTTTATTAATTCATTAGTTGAAAAGAAAAATTGTTCAAAATAAGACCAGGCAGTTGTGACGCTTTGGCCGATTCACGTTCTGAAAAACTTGGACAGTGACTTAGATTTGTCTAGTATAGGAACACTGTATCAAAATTGGTGTTATGTGTCGAAAAATCTGATTTTTCCTCATGTACCCTGGCGACAGCTGCCCATATAATATGAAAATATTATATGTAAGAAAAATTCATTTTATGGAATTTTATGTCACTATACTTCCCAAGGGGAGTTGAGATAATATAAGTAGGTATGGACAATTTCATTATGTTAACTAATCGGTCGTACGAATTGGTTTCAATGGCATTCATATTGGGTTGGATATTTTTTGAAAAAAATTAAAAAAGTTCTTATATATTTTTGTATTTTAATAAAACGGAGAACGGTCAAAAGACCTGTTATTCGTTATTCACTTTACAATCATACCAATCAATCTTGCATTGAGAATTTTCAGGAGATAATCTCGAGTGTTCACAAATTCCATTGAACGTTCAGCATTCATTGGGTTTGGGAAAAAAAAGTTAGAAAAATTCCACAGCATTCATAAGTAAATATTGGTCTCTAGTTTGTATAGTGAATTTGGAAAATTTATTGACCCATCAGAAGTGAATGTTGCTTCGTCAGCAAATAAATACATCTTGCCCACAGAACCAAGCACATCATTCAAACTCCGATCGAAATCTCATGAATTTGAGTTTGCAAGGTTCAAATTTGTTCGATTCGAAGTAGATTGATGATATTTCAGACTACACTGAATCTGGATTCTCAACGGAACACCTTTCACGGAATTCCTTAAAGAAATGAAAATAATTTTGGTTGGAATATTTCATTCATTCTTGATAACATTTCCATAGATAATATAACAATACATCAGGAAGGCTGCTGACCAGCTCATTGGATGCATCGGTACCAGATTAAAACTAAAACAAGGTATATTATATTGTTATGACCCGAGACTATTTATACATAGATATAACGAATTTATATATGGAGAAGGGACCACCTCAAATATGAAAAATTATGTAACGAATTATCCAAGAAGTTGGAAATACATTCAAAAATAGCTACCAGATGACGATAAAAAAAAATCCATTGAGTAATAAACTTGTAAATAGATAACAACAGACCTAATAAAAAATCGTCTTTATGAACTTGACTTCCACACTGTGATACCAATTCGCGTGGGATAGAAAATTATCAGAAATACATCATAAATCTCTCAGATTTATTGAAGCCATTGAAATTAACATGTTAAGTCTTGTTTTTCATTTAATGTATAATAAAACGGTCAATATTACTACTGCTGACATAATACACTCTGAACACCCCAGCTAAGTGAAGAAAATAATTTTACCATGTGTGTTACTCCTATGTGAACCTCTAATGAGAATATGGGCAAGGTAATAACTTATGTTTTTTACCCATACCGAGAATCTAAGATTCTAAATTAACGACATAAAACCTGTCATCATTACCCGCTACGTGAGAGACTAATAATAACTAACGCGTAAACGTCATCCACTAGAAGGATATAAAATTCCTGACATTTTTTATTTCAATCTCAATTCACTCATCTCATTCAATCAGATTACTTGAGTCAATACACAGCTAGATATACCGAATATTTTGTGTACTGAATATTCGATGTAGTCTATTAAAAATTCAGTTAACAATCAAATATAAATAATGGAAATGTATATTTAAATTTTGAATCGGTGCCGTAAGGAGATTTGGTATTTATACTAAAAATAATGAGTAAGAAATATTAAGAAATCAATATTAATATCAATTAGAATAGTTGATAAAAATATTGTGTATGAAATCCAGAATCTGTGGCAACAGGGTAAGTTCTATGTTTTTGTGTTTTGTATTACTTTGGCATATCAGATTTTTTTCAACTATTTATTAAATTGAATAGCATATTCGATTTTCTACGAAATATCTATCAAAGTGAAAATTTTTTTTAGGATTTGAACCACATATTCAGTATGGTCATTTTTGTTGTTTTTTCAAATCATAAATAATTAATTGTGAACTTATAATTTAGTTTAATTTATTTATCATTTTATTAAAAAATTTTTTTGAAAATGGATAGATTTTACTGTCAGTTGTAAAACAATTGCAGGTTGAAGTACATTATTTTGGAACATGTATTGTACTTGGAAGTACTGAAGTTGTATGGATAGAATGTCATACCATACAGTGTGTTTTTTTGTTAGAAGTAATTTTTTTATTGATATAGTTTGTTTGTTTTTATAAGTGCTTCAATTATTTGCTGGTTCCTAACTGATTGGCGAGGTACACAATTTGAACGATTCCAGCTCTTTAAAAATCGATATCATCTATATATTGGAGGGTCAATTCTTATCTGTCGCAAGATAAGAAACGACAGTGAGTTTCTATGGATTATTCACACCCAGTATAGCCCTTCATGAACTTGGTAACAAGATCTTTGCCAAGTAAAATAAAGTATGTTGGGCCGGTTTATATCAATTGACTTACAGGTGTGGGGTTTTCTTTAAACAACACCCTGTACTGAGTCATATCAATATATATCCAGATCATAGGAGTGTTCATGGCAATAAATAGGATGATTATCTAACCATGCGAGGAGATGTTGCCAAATGTCAAAATAAACCGATGCCGGTACTGATCTTAACAATAATGAGAACCGCTGAAGAATCAAAAAGTTGGGTCATAATACAATGACAAGCTCAACCAGAAGAAAATGCTCAGCAACTGCAGCATTGAGACGAATCTAATGGGACTTGGAGCCTATTCAGAATATCCGAGTTGTGAGAAGAGAAGAAAACACCAAACAAAATATCTTCGGAGTCTCCATATTCCAAGTAGAGGACTTTCAGTTCCTTAAAATCCCTTCACCAGATCAGGAAGGCCTGCCAGGAAGTGAACAGGACAATTTGGTAGAACATGGTTGAAAAAATGTCCGCCTGTCTGTTGGAATTTGGCATAGTGATGGAACTGAATAACATAACACAATAGATTTAATTAGAAAATATTCATAGAGAAATTCGTAGAGGAAGATTTGGAAGAATAATCGATTACGTGAGAATTATTCCAATATTTCAAAGTGTGGAATGAAAAAAAAAATAGGCGGTGACATCTGCGAATTTTGCCCTGGACATCGAATGCGATAGACCGTACCAGTTTAATTGGTGATCAATTCATTATTTTTATTTCCTATTGCCGCTGAAAGTTTCATCCTGCTCGAATAATGAAAGGATTTGGCGTATGTCCTAATTACAAATTAAATCACAACATTCATTAATTTGAACTGATTGATCAGCTAAACAACGTTCCTCAAGTGTATATACCTATATACAAGGTGTCCCTGGACTTCCTCTTTTCCTTTCGGGGGAATGTATAGATGGGATCAAAATATTATCAGTACTTCCTAAAAGCCTTCGTTACCAAGTTACGGGCCCTCAAAATTACAAAATGAAAAATGTTTTTCTTTGATAACTTTCAAAGTGAATATACAAATCATCTAAATTTTGGTGGTTGACTAAACAAATGAATTCTTTCGACGAGCTTTCATGCAGAAGTCAGTTGTTTCTGCTACAAAGTCAGGAACGGACTACCCCCGATGGTCCACACCCCAAAACTTTGAAATGACTGGGATTTGTCAATATGTTTTAACAAAACAAGGTTACTTGGACAATTTCCTGAATAAAAGTGCTCGTGTGGAAAATCGATCAGGGCAACGATTTTTGATAAAAATGCATTTTTGTTCGACGACATCCAACCTGAGATGTCTACCATTATTCGAAAAGATTAATTTGTAACAGTAACGTTCGATTGGGAAAATGCTCGGCATACAGACGCCGGGCTTCTGCAGCATTACCAAATGATCGTCCATATAATGCATGCATATCTGCATATTCGTTGAATGTAAACTGTTCCATATCAAAACACTTCAAACTGTCCTATTAGAATATTGACAATACAATGACAACGCACCACTCAACAAAACAAAATCGCATTCCAGTTGTCATTTTTATCCACACTAATTTTATTTCTTTCTACAAGGTGTTTTTGTCAACATCTGTGGAAGAAATGGAACATAAATTTATTCACCGGATATTTTTCACCTATTCATGTCCGTTTCTGTAGTTTATTCGTTTGCTTTCCATCAGATATGTCTTCCGATGTGCGTTTTTTCAGCTGAATTCATCTTCGGGTTGAAGATTTTCTCCCATGAAATTATACATATCAGTGAAACTCCTCAACATTTAAGCTGTGAATACGAATTTGCAACATCCAAATGTTGAGTTCCATGAGATTCAGATAACACAACACGAAACTTGCTTATTCCACGCATACATACAAAATATGGACTGAACGATATTTCATAGTGGAGTAGCTTGTTAGTTCAAAAACACCACGAATCCTACATAACTTGATATTTCATTTGAAAAAATATCTACATTGTGAATGAAACCTTCAACTAGGTACTGTACTTTCTGTTTGCGACTTTATTTCAGCATATTTTGTATCATCCCTGTTATAAATGTTGTTGAATTAACGTTAGCATTAGTATTTCCACTGTGAACATTTTTCATTTCAAATAATGGTGGACGATCGGGTTTGATGTCGTCGAGTAAAACTGCATTTTTATTAAGAGTCGTTGCTCCGATCGACTTTCCACAGGGGTACTTTTATTCAGAAAATTGTCTACGTAACCTTATTTTGTTGAAAACTATTGGAAAATTATCTGTCATTTCAAAGTTTTGGGGTGTGGACCATCGGGGGTAGTCCGTTCCTGACTTTGTAGCAAAACAACTGACTCCTGCATGAAAGATCATCGAAGGAATTCATTTGAATAGTCAATCACCAAAATTTAGATGATTTTGAATATTCACTTTGAAAGGTATCAAAGAATTTTTTTTTTCTTTTTGTTACTTTGAGGGCCCGTAACTTGGTAACGAAGGCTTTTAGGAACAAAAGTTATATGAAGTACTGGTGATATTTTGACCCCATCTATACATTTCCGAGAGGAACAGAGAAAGTCCAGGGACACCCTGTATAGTCCACAAAACAAATTACCAACGATGAGGCAAAATGTTTGAACCTTGGTTCTGTAAAGTTCATCTAATATTCCTGTATATATCTCAATACCGTCTAATTATTATGAATAATTCAATCAAGTGGTGACACACTCTATCGTTCTTCAAATTGCTGCTCAGCTATCGGTACATTACATGTTTGTTAAAAAATGTGTTCCTATAAATTATTCGACAAAAATAGCTGACAAAGCAAGGAATCATCCCACATTACTTCACCATTGAGAAATAAAAATATTACCAGAATTAATTCAGTGTATTCTGGACGTAAGAAGCACTATTATGAACCCACAAGCGCCAAAACTTCATCCACTTATTAAACTCCATAAACAAAATTATCCTATTTGTTCTGTGGTATTTTTCATTATAGCACCGTCAGTGTAACTTACTGGAAAAACGAATCGACTTGTTCAGGAAATATTGTAATTTCGTTCCAGAATTTACCTTGAAAAACATTCACTGATAAAATGGACGTTATAATTCAAAATATGTTTTTGAATGTCCCAAACGTTTGAACGGAATGAAATCATTGTATACATATAATAATATAACAACTCAAATCGGATACATCTACAGTACATCAGCCTCAACATTATGAAATCCAGACATGACGTTAATATCAAGAATATGAGACTTTCGATGGTAGGTAAGCGTGGATATTGAGATCTTTTCAGACCGTTTTCCAATATAGGCAATATACCATATGAAAAAAAAATTATGATATAACTGAAAGCATCTAGAAAATCCCTCTAGGAGAGAATACATGGCCATACCAGGGGAATATGCCTCTACTCGAAGTTCCATATTCCTGTCATAACATGCATGGAAATATATCTAAAACACTTCACTACGATTTTCACAAAAAATTGGTTTACAAAACCGAAGACACGTGTTTCGCTATACTATAGCTTCATCAAGTGGATATAAACTAAAATACAATTACTGGGTTCGATATAAATAATAGGAGCAGGTAGTCAGTTGGAATCTTGGTAATTAAGTGATTATTGGACGAAATATCATTTAATTTCTAGTAGAAAACATTGAATGGGGCAAATTATTCGAATTAATCTATTTATAAATATTGTAAGTTCTTGTCTTTGTTAATCTCTGAGCTTTCTAGAAGATTGTGTTTTTGACCTTTCCTTTCTACATGCGAAAGTTCAAAGCCATTAACAAAGCAATGCTTTTCAGTCGGGAGATGGTTAGCAAAAGTTGAATTAGATTTGCCCTTAATAAAACTGTTTTCATGCTCGGATTTGCGTTGCTTGAAAATTCTACCTGTTTGCCTATGTAAACACGGGACAAGTACCACAAGTTAGTCTATATACTCCAGATTTGTCGAAATTTTTAATAAATTTTTCAAAGTATTATTTGTTCTGTAAGCAATATTAATATCTTTATGTCTTAAATAATTAGAAATTTTCTCTGAAGGTTTGCCGAAATGAGTAATAACCTTGAAATTTTACTTTGTATTCGAATCGGTTGGATAAACTTCCTGAATATATATATATATATATATATATATATATATATATATATATATATATGTGGTAAATTAGTGACTGGCATATTGTATACAAATTGATTCCATTTGGGGTTGCAGTCAGGTATAGGGCTGATTAGGAAAACTCTTTGGTATCCGTCAAGCTTTCGGCAATCTTTATTGCCTTCCTCAGGACACTACAATGGAATGGATTACATTATGAAAATATATATTGTTTGTCTACTTACTAACGTGAGATTGATGTAAAATTTAACACATTAAATGAACAGAAATTCGTGAAAGATGAAAAAACAATTTGACAATGAAAACTTCTTTTGTAATCAATTCAGAGTCAAGGTGAAAAATTTTGATCACATGGTATATATCTTTTTTTCTATTCATTTCTAGCAAGTAAGTATTAGTGATGAAGTATTTATTTTCCAGATTGTTCATAAAGATATCAGCTAGGAGAGGTGAAAGAAAACTTCCCATAGCAAACTCTTCAATTTGTTGGAAACATTTGCAATAAAATGTGCAGAAATTTTGTGAAAGACAGATTCAAAAGGGTTGAAATTTGTGCGATTCGTTCTTTATCCATATTAGCTGTTCTCAACACCTCATTAACCAATATGGTATGGTTTCCTTTTGTTAGTCCGGAATAAACAGGTTGATTACATTGAAAGGCAACATCAGGCAATTCTCAGTGGGAAGTTTTATAGAATGTAATTTTCCAATTAAATCTGAAGTGTTTGTAATAGAGTGCGAGGCTTTGATATTGGTCAAATCCTTGATGAGACTTTACAGAAAAGAGGCTATAATGGAAACGAGAGTATTTGCGAAGCATACCATTGATCTAATTGGAATATCAAGTTTGTGGATCTTGGGGAGTCCATATAAGCGAGGGATTAGAGTATGAGGGGCAAAGAGTTCTTCCGAAAATTCTCTTTTGTTTTTATATGGGTTTTCAGTTTTTTCATGAATCCATTCAGTGGGTTGGTAGTAAGAATTTTGAAAGAGTGTTCAGAAAAAAAAATATCCATTTTGCCTACATAATCTGATTTTTTCAGGTTGACCAGACAACTCCCTTCATCTGCTTTTGAAAAAACAATATTATTACTTCTAATCTTATACTTTGATTGGAACTATTTTCAACTCTATAGATGATATTCTGAGCATTGTTGCGAATGCGTTTTTTTACAGTAACGTCTCTTGATAATTGTTCTAACATCAACATCAACTGCGAAAAATTTTCCTCAGATATTCTCAGAACCCAAAGCAAACTTCAGTCCCAAGTTCAACAATTCCATCTCTTCGTCATCAAAAACAATATCTGACTTTTCACCCTATCATGGAATTTGAAATCCGAACATTGTTTTTATTTTGTTTGTTTTTCAAAGAATTCATTTGAAGTTTAATCAAGTTGGATAATAAATGTTTTTACCTAGATCTACTGTGTCATTTATGCCATTGAGAAGATTTTGGAAATTTGAAATTGCCTAATAAGTCTATCGTAGAGATTTTCCATTTCACAATTGATTAGATTCAGTTTTCATAGTGCTACAAATTGAGTGAAGTAATTTGTGTTCCTTAACTCTTTCATTGTCTGATTTCTTTTGGCAAAATTAGGGTTCAGTTGTTTTTTCATGCAGTTGTTCAGAAACCAAATATTCACGTGAATAAGTTCTCCTTTTATGGAAAGCCTCATGTATCTCTCATTTGACGAAAACCATGTTGAAACGTCGTTGAGAAAGGAATTATGCATATATATATACATATATATATATATATATATATATATATTGTTATGTTATAAAAAACCAGTTATATTTTTTTAAAGTAAGAAACCCATAAAAAGAATAATTACTAAATAGCTATTAGTTTCAGGATATTGTTTTTACATAATTTTTGAAATTCTATTTCTTTTATTAAGCCTCTGTATAATATGAATAGATATAAATATCCAAATACTATAATACAATAAATTTCATACACTGTCATAATGATTACAACCCATAATTGTTCAAAAGACAACAAAAAGTCTAGATTTACAAAATCATCCTGAATAAAATGTGATCCACAAAATTATAAGCTTGAAACATACAGTATATGAAATTGTATCTAACTAAAAGTAGCCAATGGGAGAACAGCAAACTTCTTGATGACAATAGCCAATCAGGCAACAGTATGGTCAAATGTAAGATTGGAAATTGTGAGAAAATAAGAACGAGAAAGGAAAGTGTCAGAGACAATTATCACTGAAAATTGTATATAGTTGATAAGAAAGTTTAAATAGTTGCATTGATAAGTTTTGACAAATAACCCCAAAACAGTGAAAATGTGACAATATAGTGCACGAATTTAAAAATTCAAATCAGAAGGAATGAGGAAAATTGGTATCCAGGAGACGGAAAAAAAAAGCCAGGGGTGACTGAAAATAATTTGAAAACGAATGCCACGTTTTGGTAGAGAAGAAAGAAAAATCCATTAATTTCAACATAATAAGCAGAAAACCAACATTACCTTATTTGTACACCATATACAAGTATTCCAAAGCTGATCTCTGAATTTGTATGGTTCCTTCTATTTGGTATTGAAGTTCCTGAGAGCATTGGAGTGAAAGAGAATACAAATCCGGGTGTGTATTGAACAGCGACAGTTCCAGCGACAGGTATAATATTTCCTAGTGCACATCACGAACTGAACAATTTCACTGATAACTCATATCCCATCAGGAGAACTTCATTTCATTTGATTTTGAACTATTAAAGAAATTTTCACTTTCAAGGTAAAAGTGAGGTTGTGTCTATTTATCCATGACTTGGAAATTTAAGTTTTCTTGAATAAATGAAATAATTGCTTTTTGATACTTTGTTCTCATTTTCCACAATTATCAGCAATCGTTTCCATAAACACTGAATAGAAATTGACATCAAGCAGTGGCTAGTGGCTCAATTGCCTGAACCGGCTATCTGAGACAAGAGGCGTACCAACTGAGCTTAGCTGTGGTAAGGAAAGTGATAACAATTGGCAGCAACGTGACGAGAGAACAGTGACGTTAGCTAGCAATTATTATTACATCACAAAACATATTATACAGGGTAGAAAATACTTATCTATATCATAACAATTTGGCTCACAACGAAGAGCGGAAATTATTAGCAATCTTCATTTAATAATAACAATTTTTATTTGCAAATCATCATTACATTACAATATATATATATATATATATATATATATATATAATATATATATATATAAGTTGATTCTATTTGGGGTTGTAGTCAGGTATGGGGCTGATAAACACTAATAAACAAGGAAATTAACATTCTGAAACAGTTTACTTATAAAAATTGTTACGATATAAATCTAATGAATTTTCTAATTAAAAAATTCAAAAATATAGGAGAAAACAAACTAGCAAACAGTACTATTGAGACAACGGAAAAATACATTTCAATACTTTTTTAGATAATAACATTTCCCAAAAAGTGCCAAAGTGTATAAAATGTCAAAATTTCTTTGAGAACCACTAACAACTTGGACAGACATTCGATCAATACAAAAGATAAAATTGAAAAATTTCAAAGAGCGGCATGTACAAATTGAAATGTGGTGATTGTAATGCAACATATGTCGGTAAAACTCGTAGACCTCTGGGTATTCGCATAAATGAGCACCTAAACAAATATGAACCTTCCCCTTTTGGGTCACCAAGGTTAACAAGCATAACATCAGCCCCAGTATCAATTCGCAGAGGTCACATCGAAGAACTACAATAGACTATATTCTCTTGAGGACTTACATATTGAAAACGAATTACTCAAAAACAATCTCTGTCTGAATATAGGAGAAAATTTGAAGAATCTTTCATTCCACATCACAGACGATTGAAGTTACAGTTGCACAACTGCCCTCTTCATATCGTAGATGATATTTTCAAGGCAACTGATGACAAACAATATACAGTGTTGATAGTACCAGATTTCAGTAGGGCATTCGACACAATTCACTATGATCTATTGTTGAATATATCGAAGTATATCATAGAAATAGACAGCAAAAAGTAAGCATGGGTGGCGAAATTTCTGAATGCCGATTCCTCAAGTCAGGAGCACCTCAAAGCTCTATTCTTGGGCCTTTATTGTTTTCCGTATACACCTCTAATCTCATTCGTTATCTTCTCGATTGCAAAGTTTATCTATATGCGGATGAACTCATAAATTGAGATCTAAATGCCTTCATAGAAGCCGATACTGACCACTGTCTAATCATCAATCCATCGAAGTCAAAAGTTATGCTCTTCGGCCCTAATATCACCATAAATAATGAGCCGCTCATGTTGGTGACAGAAGCAAAAAACCTTGGGGTCCTACTAGATACAGAGTTGCGATTCGAAAAAACACGTGAACCGACTCCTATAACGCGCTTATAGAACACTTAAAATTATTTACGGCAACAGAAAAACTCTTCCTTTGCATGTGAAGACATTGCTATGTGAATAATTGATACTCTTGATATTCAGTTATGCGAATACTCTCTATGGACCTAATCTTACTATGCAGTATAAAAATAAAATACAGAAAGTGCAAAATTGTTGCCTGCGTTCAATATTTGGCGACAAAGAATATCACATAAACTAAAAGAAATCGGATGGTTGAATTTGAATACATTCTGCTATGCTCTTTCATGCGATCATTGTTACCAAGAAACCTTCATATTTGCATAGGAAAGTGAGATTTCGAACAGATATTCATAATTTAAATATGAGGCATAAGGGACTCACAACAGTAACCTCCTTTCAAAGCCGGATTCACCAATTTTATAGTCATCTCTCAAAAGGAATGAAGAAACTCAATCTTCAAAGCTTCATAGCCTCATACAAAGTTTTACTCATGGCATATCAAATATAGTAGTACGGATTTCCGAAGGATAAGCGCCCCATTGCATACCTATATTCAATTTAGCAAAATGGCTAACATTATTTATTTGTTTTCATTGGAATACAAAACGGGATGAACCCAAAGAGAATATTCCCAAATGATGGGGTAAAAATGTATTACATACTATGCGATATCGTGTTACGAACAGTTGTTAATAGAGTGTCGTGTAGAATACAATAGTTAGACATGATTATATGTATAAACGTTTGAGAGAAGTGGTGAAGGTTGCTAGGAAATTTGTCAATTTCTATAGATATGGATTGGGAGTTGTAAGATTTACAACACCTTTTCAAAGGAGAATTTGAATGGTAATTAGTTTTATTTTGATTTGTTAAGAATCAGTACGCTCCTCTAGTATTATATAGAGAGTTGAGAGTTGGTTCAAGATTGAGCTGCAGTCGATACTATTATTTATTATTTTATAGAGGAACTTAATGTCAGCTATTTGGCGTCTATCTGCCAATGATATCAGACTGAGTTGTATTTTGATTTGTATTGAATCTAAGAGATTACGTAAGAATGTTTTGTTGACATAAGTGACGAATTTGCTTTGTATAGATTCTAGTATAGCGATATACGAGATGTATAGGGGTTCCATATTACTGAGACAAAACTAAGCTGACTATTTACATAAGCCATATAGTGTTTAACAGAGTTAGTCTTTCTGAAGTCGTAACAAGGCTGTGTTAGCTTTCTTTGCAATATAATTAATATGTGAGTCGTATAATAGTTTCGAGTCGTACAAGACTCCCAAGACGTTTCCTTCAGTTGCTGCCTGTTTATATGGTACTGGTGGTGGTAAGTATTTTCATTTCTTGTATACGTGATGGGGTGGCATTTTCAACGATTAAGGAACAGAGAGTTTTTTTCGCATAATTTCACCAGATTATCGATAGAGTTCTGTATGAGAAGTGAATCGTAAGTGCATGTCACGGTATGGAATGTTTTCAAATCGTCAGCATACATTAGAAAATCGCAAAAATAAAAAAAAACTTGATATATCGTTGACGTAAAGATTGAAGGTGGGACCCTGGGAAACTCCTGTACTTTCCTGTGACTTATTTGTAATGTATGACTGAAACCATATTAGCAGATCGCCGTGTATACCGACTGCAGCCAGCTTGTCAAGTATAGTTGCATGATCTATCTTGTTGAATGCCTTGCTGAAATCGGTATAGACGGCATCAACCTGGTGGCCCCTAAAAAATTGCTACACTGTTCTCTTAGGGTTAAGTGAAAGAACAAGTTCTGCGATGCTCATCACAGAATTCGAACTTGCTCATTATTTTCAATATTCATATACTCACATCAATTGTTATTCGAGAAAAACAAATGGTTGAAAATAATCTAGACGATAATATTATTATTATTATCATAATACATTGAAACAATTTTAGGTTAGTTCACAAATTTGCAGTTGGCTAACTTCTGTTCACTAGTTCAGTTCAAGCTGAACCGTAGGACACTTCATTTCTCTTCTTCTCATTCTTCTTCTTATCTATTTCTGTTCCAAAATTCATCTGTTCTGTGTTAATTTTGGGCTTGAAGGCTTGACAAATTGAAAGACGCTGGCAGTTATTGATGTTTTTTTTATTTTTTATGTTTTACACTGTTTGTCACAATTTTATACATTTGAACTATTTCAACTTTGTAAATGTCTGTATTCTATGGGTTGCCCCTTTTTCTCGCATGACGAGTAAGTGATTCTTTGGCAATTAGTTGAAATAAACATTAGTTGAAATAACCATCAGGCACTTACTTTGTAGGCAAACACTGAAGATGGCCATATAGGTCGGAAGAGCTCTGCGATTAAAAATAATAAATGTGCTCAAAATACAAAATTAGATTTTGATGGTATTTGTCATCTCTAGGTTAAAAACACTGATGGTATTTTTGGTTTCTAGGGACCATTATTGGCAAAGATACCCCAGAATGTTTCGGAAATCGTATGAGAGATGACGTCCGCAATGGGATTTTTTGTGAAATGAACCTAAAAACATATGAGTTTGCAGTTTCTATAGAAATATGTTGCACTGAAAATATAATAATTCTCCCACTGAATTCTTCTCACATTGAATTTATGTTGATGAGGTTTAAAAGTTCCATAAAATTGTTAATTTCAATGGAATTATTCACCTGAGTTTTGGGAGCTTGACACTTGCCTTCGACTGACTGGCAACACTGAATTTCTTATCAATGCTTCCCGTAACTTTTGACAAAGGGAATATTCATGAATTACATTTCCACCAACGAAGTCATTTTGTAAGAATCCCTTGATCTATGAAGTGAAACCCACCTCGTTGTTCGTAATAATACCACAATCAGGACAAAACTTCTGAACTTCAAATTGCATTTGACTTCAGACTGGAATTCTCATCGGAATGAGTTAGATTGGGGAAGATTCGAAAGAAAACACATGATTGAGTAAAACTAATTCGTTCCAGACTCAACTCGATATCTTCTAGCGAGCGGCTTTCACCTGATAGACGAAGGATACAAGGAATTTCTAGACAGGATATGATTGATGTAGCAGTAATGAATTTTTTTCGTTGCTCTAAGAAAAGGAGATTTGCTGTATTGAGGCTGATATAATATATTTAGTATTATTTTCACAATATGCCAGTCCTATAAACAGGGTGCAATCTAACCTCTTGCACCCCCGTGATTGACAAGTGTATAATGCCATTTCATAACGAATTACAGTGGTTGAAAATCTGAAAAAAAAAAAAGTTTTGTTCTTTGTAAAATTCGACAAAATTTTGGGTAGCGCCACCCGCCTAATTTGTGGTGACCTTCTCAGAAGGAAACTTTGGCAATTGCCGAATGCAATAAACATTCAATTCGACATATGAATAATGTAGAATGTTGAACTGATTGTTTGGTAAATGTTCACATTGCAGGCTGCCTGAGATACATAGTCAATTTCAAAGTGAAGAAAACTACTAACCTTGTTATATCCAAACTGGTGAAAAAGTCAGAACTACTTGACAACATACTCTGCTTTGAGGCAAGTATCACTTGTAAGAAACAAACGACACAAACACTATCGAAAAGGGAAACATTCGCAATTGAATATTGTTTTGAAAAATAATATCACGACCATTGTAGTGACCCAGATATTCAGAACACGTGAACTGAACACTGTTGTCAAGATTATCGCATGCACGGTTTACAAAGCTGTCTACGAACGATAGTTTGTTAGATTCTACGAGTGTTTTCTGATTGGCTGGTGAATGGAAGATTCTAATTAGCAACCAATCAGAAAACAGTACGCGGTGTGCATGAGAATTAATTTGAACATTATAGTATTTTCTTTTTGCTGGCTCTTGAAATTGAACACCGAACTGTTCCGTGCGTATTTTGAATAGTATAGTCTAGTTAACGAGTGCTTTTGAGGTCAATTTTTTTTCGCATTCTCCGAAAATTATGATTGAGGTGTCATTCGATTCGGAATGGCATGTAGATATTTTTTGAGAAAATGCTAGGCCGCTCGCAGAAATTGCAATAGTTATAAACAATCAAGTGAAAAAAAAGGGGGTTTGGTTTCGCGCCAATATCTCAAAAACTATTCGAGATAATTCAAATTTGAAATGAGATGCAAAAAGAAGTAGAAATTTCTTGAGAAAAAGTTTGGACTTTCGGAACTGTAGGACCGATATTTATAATTTTCCCAGAGGGTTGAAAATACGCCCGAAAACGGGTACTCCGGCTTGCGCAAGCCACGCCCCTTCGGACCGTTAATGAATAAACATTATTTAAACTTATTGAATATGAAAATTGAAAATTGAAAAAATTCAGGCGCCTGCAGGATAGATTAATGAACAATAATCCGTGGTCCAAACATTTTTATCGCGATTTTTCAATAAGTTATCCATTAGTTGATTAACAATTTTTTTTTTCATTGATGCCCCTTTTTACCCATTTAAAGCACGCCTCAGCGTGTTTAAATCGAACTTTAAAAAACGCGCGTTTTTTAAAGGTAACCATGACAACATCAACAAATCGAGAAACGTGAAGTCTAAATGACAAATTTTTGATTATTGATCTGACAGGAGTAACGTCAAATAAAATATTACTCACAATTCGTTCATTTATATGTGCTCCTCCATCCATTTCATGAACTTTTCATATTCTTTTTATATATATATATATATATATATCACTGGATTTTCGCGGTATTAACCGCGATTCTGCCTCACTATTCAAAAAATCGATATTAGAATAATTCATTTTTGAGCTCTGGTGACAACAAATATTGATCTGTGGTAACAAATTGCAAATGAATGTTTTTCTCATTTCCATGACAACGAAAGGTATACTGATGTCACATCACGAATTCAACCTTCTTGCATTATTAGTTCTTATTTCTATTTTTTGTAGTAATAATACCAGTATATATGGGTCAAAGTGCACCAATAAAAAAAAATAACGTAAAGTATTCTGGTCTTAAAAACACTTGCTCTATTTCGAGCACTCCGGCTGCGCCGTCGTGCTCGAAAAATCGCGCGTGTTTTAAAGCCCTTTTTATCCACTTATACTTTAATATACTATTTTTTTATTGGTGCCCCTTTTTACCCATTTAAAGCACGCCCCAGCGTGTTTAAATCGAACTTTAAAAAACGCGCGTTTTTTAAAGGTAACCATGACAACATCAACAAATCGAGAAACGTGAAGTCTAAATGACAAATTTGTGATTATTGATCTGACTGACACCTTGTAACGTCAAATAAAATATTACTCACGATTCGTTCATTTATATGTGCTCCTCCATCCATTTGATGAACTTTTCATATTCTTTTTTATATATATCACTGGATTTTCGCGGTATTAACCGCGATTCTGCCTCACTATTAAAAAAATCGATATTAGAATAATTCATTTTTCAGCTCTGGTGACAATAAATATTGATCTTTGGTAACAAATTGCAAATGAATGTTTTTCTCATTTCCATGACAACGAAAGGTATACTGATGTCACATCACGAATTCAACCTTCTTGCATTATTAGTTCTTATATCTATTTTTTGTAGTAATAATACCAGTATATATGATTTCAAAGTGCACCAATAAAAAAAAATAACGTAAAGTATTCGTGGATAACTGGTCTTAAAAACACTTGCTCTATTTCGAGCACTCCGGCTGCGCCGTCGTGCTCGAAAAATCGCGCGTGTTTTAAAGTCCTTTTTATCCACTTATACTTTAATATACTATTGTAGCACGAACATTAACATTGCAAGTGCGATAATTGTTAGACTATTAACTGGAATGGTTTCCTTTCGTGGAGCTATTTTTGAAGGTCTCAGAATAGATTCCCGTTCGAAAAAATTTTCTTAAACAATAAAATAATTTTTTTTTTATAATATCATCATTGATACGTTTTCTTATGATCAGAAGCTACTTAAAAATGATTTTTTATAATTTTTTTCTCCTATTGTTCAAAAAATTGTTATGAACAAATGTGTTGTTTATGAGATAATTTAAAAAAAACGATTATAACATGATCTCGATGATGATTATGAATTTTAAAAAAAACCGTTCCTCAAAAAAATTATTGCTCAAAAACGCATTTGTTAAATAACAATTTTTTCACCACTTGTTATGAAAATTAAGGAACCATTTTTGTTTTTCTAATCATTATTTATCTCAATCTTCGATATTAAAAAAAAACATTATTATTTAAATTTTCATTGTTTATATAATAAACAATTTGTTACAAACAAATGAATTATCTCTTTGTATTTTTTTCCTTTCTCTACTTAGAAAAACAAAAACAACCATGTATTCTTATTGCCATATTGGTCTTCTAGATGTTTTAATAACGTGGACCATGCAACTTGTAATTGGTCGACAGTAAATTGGCAATCATTGCTACGTTCAATATAATCATAAATACGGAGTAAAGATTTTTGCAATTCTTTTCTTATTCCAGTAGATTCACTTTTTCGTAAATAACTGAAGTCACGGTAACATCGCTTATGATAACGAACGCCAACTTCAACAAGAGAATCAACACAATTTACACGACTTTTAATGATTCCACCGTATTCATCGTTTCTTTGTTCAGCGATTTCGATTAATTTTGCTTTTAGTAAGTCGTCTCTGATCATGAACTTCTCTCCTTTTGCTTTGCTTTGCCATGGTCTAGAACACAACAAACACAATTTATCAAAATCGAATTCCTCAGAACCACGTGATGAGTAACTAAATGTTGAAGGTTCAACTAAAGTAGAAGCATGTTTTGCAGAATAGGTGTAAGCATCCCGACAGTTTTTATGCACATCTAATTCAGTTTGATGAGTCAAAATTCTTCACTTATCATCCTTCAACGTTTCACTGTGATTTATCATAGTATTAATTGCTTTTTTAACCGACGAAACCAAAAAGAAGGAGGTTCTCTATTCGACCCGTATATTTTATGTTTTTTTATCATATTTTTTTATGTATGATCACGCATAACTTTTCAATGAGGCGTCCGATTCCGATAAAAATGTTTTCATCATAAATACGGAGTAAAGATTTTTGCAATTCTTTTCTCATTCCAGTAGATTCACTTTTTCGTAAATAACTGAAGTCACGGTAACATCGCTCATAATAACGAACGCCAACTTCAACAAGAGATTCAACACAATTTACACGACTTTTGATGATTCCACCGTATTCATCGTTTCTTTGTTCAGCGATTTCGATTGATTTTGCTTTTAATAAGTCGTCTCTGATCAAGAACTTCTCTTCTTTTGCTTTGCTTTGCCATGGTCTAGAACACAACAAACACAATTTATCAAAATCGAATTCCTCAGAACCACGTGATGAGTAACGAAATGTTGAAGGTTCAACTAAAGTAGAAGCATGTTTTGCAGAATAGGTGTAAGCATCCCGACAGTTTTTATGCACATCTAATTCAGTTTGATGAATCAAAATTCTTCACTTATCATCCTTCAACGTTTCACTGTGATTTATCATAGTATTAATTGCTTTTTTAACCGACGAAACCAAAAAGAAGGAGGTTCTCTATTCGACCCGTATATTTTATGTTTTTCCATCATATTTTTGTATATATGATCACGCAAAACTTTTCACTGAGGCGTCCGATTCCGATAAAAAAAAATTCAGTGGATAGGGTGTACTTCGAATTTGGTCCCATTTGAATTTAAAAGATGAAATCCACTAAGGGTAGCGATATGAAGGATATTTATCACTCACCCTTAAATTCTGGTCCGTTAACCGATTCTATCAGGCATAACTTTGTACTGGGTTCTTCAATTTGGATGATTCTTCTTTTAATAGATAGGGTATACCTTATTATTGGATTTCGGAAGGAATTAGCCACCCTTACGGTTAGAAGAATAGGGGATAATTGATTTTTCACTAGTGAACATTGGCACACACATACGTAGTTGACAATGACAGATCGCTACTGACA
Source organism: Gonioctena quinquepunctata (assembly GCA_018342105.1). NCBI lineage: Eukaryota > Metazoa > Arthropoda > Insecta > Coleoptera > Chrysomelidae > Gonioctena > Gonioctena quinquepunctata. The sequence goes on along the minus strand of JAFIRS010002290.1, from coordinate 80,787 downwards.
TTATTCTTGTTCCGTCAAAATCAGTATATTTTATGAGAGGATGGAATGATATACAAAGTAATGGAATAAACTAACCAGAACAACGAAAATAATTTAAATTACAACAAATAATAAAAGTAGATAATCATATTATTTAACTGGTAATAGTTGAAGTAAGGTGGGTAAGTAAGTATTTTGGGAGTAATCGAGAAACAAGTAGGTAGTATTTGGTAGATTTTAGCCACAAGAAAGTGAAAAATAAAAACTTTTTAACAAAAAACTAAACCGACGAAATACGGAACTGGAAAGTAAAAAATAAAAACTTTCCGACGAAAAAATCAACTGAAAAGCAAAAAATAAAATAAACCTTAGTCTAAATGATAATTGAGCTCCTAAACTAATGTGAGTAACTGATTTTGAGTCGGCGCCAAACAAACTAGCAATTGAATTAGGTGAAAATCATCGGAATCGAACTGCTCTCTGAAAAGTTATGCTTGGTCATACATAAAAAAAATATACGCTTCGACTAGAGAACCTCCTCCTTTTTGATGTCATCGGTTAAAAAGTAACAGAGCCATCGTCAGGAACTGCGTCAACATTTTAGACAAACGCTAAGACTCGTCAGTTTTTGATTGACACTCTTTTCCTGGATTTTCGACTCCGCCGCTCTAACCACCAAGCGAGGGTACGATATTTCAATGGGATGAAGGGTCGGTAGGATGTCGTTTCAAAACCCTTGCGAGTATTTTCAACAGACGAAACCAAAAAGGAGGAGGTTCTCTAGTCGACGCATTTTTTTTTTATGTATGACCACGCATAACTTTTTACTGATACGTCCGATTCCGATATTTTTTTTTCAGTGGATAGGGTGTACTTCGAAGTTGGTCCCATTTGAATTCAAAAAGATGAAATTCAACCCTGAAGGTAGAAAAATGAAGGATATTGATCACTCACCCTCTGAATTCTGGTCCGTTAACCGATTCTATCAGGCATAACTTTGTACAGGGTTCTTCGATTTGGATGATTATTTATTTCTTATTAGATAAGGTATGCCTTATAGTTGATCATATTTGGATTTTGAATGGAATTATCCACCCTTACGGGTAGAAAAATAGGGGATAATTGATTTTTCACTTGTGAACATTGGCACACATATGTAGTTGACAATGACAGATCGCTATTGTCATTATTTCTGTTCTCTTACATACGCCACAATCATTATTTTCTATGAGAGGATGGAATTATATACAAAGTAATGAAATAAACTAACCAGAACAACAAAAATAATTTATATGACAAAAAATAGTGGAAGTAGATAATCATATTATTTAACTGGTGAAAGTTGAAGTAAGGAGGGTAATTAAGTATTTTGGAAATAATAAAAAAACAAGTAGGTAGTTATCAGTAGATTTCAGCCACAAAAATTAAAAAATTAAAAAATTTTTACAAAAAATTAATCCGACGAAATACGGAACTGAGAAGTGAAAAATAAAATAAACCTCCTTGTCTCAATAACTAAGCTCCCAAACTAATGTAAATAACTAATTTCGAGTCGGCGCCAAACGAACAATCAACAAAAATCATCAAATTATCAGAATGTCACCGCGCACCTCAATGCCATCATTCAACGCCTCACCTAATTCATTTGCTTGTTTGTTTGGCGCCGACTCAAAATTAGTTCAGATTCAGATTCTTTATTCAGTGAGGTGATGAAGTAAGTATTACATTGGATCATATAATAATTTTCTTCAATTAAGTTCCATGGTTAGCTAGTCTGGAGTGAGTGCCTAAGCCTAAGCCTAAGCCTACTCACATTAGTTCAGGAGCTTAGTTATTGAGACTAAGAAGGTTTCTTTTATTTTTTTCTTTTCATTTCCGTATTTTGTCGCTCTAATTTCTTGTTAAAAAGTTTTCATAATTTCAAAATTCGGCTCAGTACTTTTTGAGAATTTACATTTTCATTTTCATATTATGTTTAGGTACTTACTCATTACTTATTGGATCAAAAGTTCAAACTGAAGACTATCCGCTCTGAAATGTTGATGCAGTTCCTGATAGTAGCTCTGTTTTATTTTCGTCTGACCGCCCTGTATAATAGAACATGTTTATATTTGAATTTAATAGTAAAATCTCGTGTGGTCAGGGGACTCCCGTCAGGAACGAACTTCCCCACGCTTTCTCTTCAACTCCGAATGTAATTCGATATGGCGATTTAGATTGCTTATATTTGTATGTTTTCGTCACGTAAGAAAAAAGCGTTATGCTCCCTCCATGGTTCCAAACGATCCACTTAATCAATTTATATCGAGGTAGCAGAATATGTTGCCATCATTCTCATGTATCACATTTTGTGTTTCTTTTCTTTCAATATGATTTCTTTTGAAACCTGACGGTTTCTATTCCATCACATTTATATGTCATTATACCATGTATATATCATTTTTCCAAACTCCCCCGCTACAGTAAAAGGTATTTTATTCCTGTTAATACTATTCGATATATTATATCAAATTGACGTGCCACATATTCAATATAAAACATTAATCCAACATTGGTATCCAAAAAACAAAAGAAATTATGTTTAGAAAAGGATATAATCATCTTAACACTCGTTATATAGAAATATAAAAGAAACAAAAAGATATCCCACGAATTACCACTTGAAGATATATCCGACTTATATTCGCATAGATATTCTAGATAGAGAGAAAGTCGCATGGAGGGGACATAACGCTTTTTTCTTACGTAACGATTTATATCTGTCAACACCTACCGCAATCCGCGTAAAGAAACTTCGTTCCAAAAACGATCAAGATAATATTTTCAACAATTCTTAAACCGCCTTGAGAATTTCAGAATGCTCATGTATAATTGTCTTGACAAGACTATGCAGAATACATTCCGATGTGGAACAGGACCAATCAAATGTCCCAAAAATTACAGAATTCAGGAACCACCTGAAAAAACAAATTTCTCTGAAAAGCAGACCCTGAGTTGTTTTGAAATTTCCCGCTCTAGCTGGGCGATACGAAGCTAGTCACATCAGCCAGGTAATATGATATTTAGGCATGCAATTGGTGACAGTTCCAAGAAACTTCCTGAATATACATAATGAAACTGGACACATTTTATTACGGTACAGAAATTTATTTATATCTTAGTGAGTACATATTAGGAATAATACAAAAAATAACCCCATTTTATTGCAGCACAATATATTTAAGAAAACATTAAAAAAAAATATAGAGTGCACGACTTTATTGCCTTGAGATCTTGTAAAAGATTCTCCAAGAATAATTTTCTGCTTAGAGTTTTCACATTTCTTGATTCCTGATTGATATTGGTACTATTACATTTGATATAAACCACATTTTGAAATTCTGTTAAAACTCCCATAATATTAAAAATTGATGGAGAACATTAATGAATTGAATTGTTAAGTGGGAATAAAGGATTCGCGCGCATTTCTTGTTTTGTTTAATTCGGCGCTAGCATCGGCCCAAATATTTGGAGGAAATGTATATTCTTCCGCGCATCATTTGGCGTCAGTTCCAACAATTTAAATATAAAAAAGTCACTTAAATATTTTTGTCTAGGATAACCATGCCAAAACGCAATTGCAACCAATTTCCGATATCAGAACTTTTGTCCTTGTATTCACAAGATAAGCCAAAATTTTTAATTATCGGGCACCAAGATTGAGTTAGGTGAAATTTGCACTCATCGATTTTATGGATTTGTGAATAGCAGCTTCGAAGTCTAATACAATTTTTCTGGGTTGAAGAAGCAAATTATGTACGGAACCCAAATTTTCAACTTGTAAGCACAACTTTCATGATAGCTCGCACTTATTTCTCTGTGAGCAGAATACTAATGAAATATAGTTTAGTATAGTATAGTATTGAAATAAACATGTACAGTAAGAAGTTTTAAAAAAATTGTGCAATATTGAAAAGTGCCATCCATGTATACAATTTCTGATATTGTTAATACTTCTAAATTAGTTTAACGTGCCAACACAATTATTATATGGAAACCTCCATTATATAACACAAAATCTGCAGTTTTTGTTGTCTTCTAATTATTATGAATATCACTCAGGAACCTATGTAGGTACTTCCTCTGCGTTGCGCGGTATAGCCTGGTACGTTTTTCAACGCTGATTGTACTTCTCCCTTACACATTTCAAGTCTTCGCGTGTTAAAACACTAACTGGTCTGTTTTATCTATCACACTTCGAATATGTTTTTTTTTTCGATAATACCACCCCTTGCTTTCCTCTGCAAACTGCAGTGACAATTTGTCTTGATATTTTAATTGGTAGGTACTAACCCTGCTAGGCCCGTACTACATTGGTGCATATTTATTTGTTACCTGAAATGACAGTTGGTTGAAATATTTGAATGTTTCAGTTTCATTACGCCCCTCTAGCTCTAGAATGAGAATAGAAGAAGTAATTCAGTTATTGGTCGACCTCTCTTCATACGACAATTGGCAATTCTCTGGCATTTCTCACTGTTCTGTTGTTGACTGAACATCGTGTTCATTTCTCAAAACGTGTAACATTTTTCAAATGAATTCCGTCATTTACAATTCTAATTCCTATCTTGAAATGTTTAATTCGTAGTTTTAGGTCGAAGAAAAAACATTCCCAAATGGATATCGAATAGAAATGACTAATATTTCTACCACTTTATTTCCAGGACTTTCGGTTATTAATGAAAATGGTATAGTATATCCATTCTCAGTTGAAAAAAGTCATTATAGGGTTCGTTCAAATTGGTAAAAATGTAATAATATTGAATTATGAAATGATCCGGAAAGAGAAATAAATATGACTACCGTATAAAGTATATAGTCGATAACTTCGCTGACCACTTATAGCACAAATTACCGTAAACCACCACAGAATATATTTTATCGGGTTTGGGGTATAGGTAATAGGATCTATTAGTAGTGTGGTGTGTCTCTGGGCAGAGGCAGTCATGTATGGTGAACAACTGTAAGAAATTATTTGTGCAGTATTCTAAAGTAACATCTACATAAAATTTCTGGCTCTAGCAAATCTGCTTTAAATTCATACAACAACCAATGAAAATGTTCAATACTAATCATTTAATATTCAATGGGCCACATAATTTGAGATATTATATATAAGAAGAAAGCTTGTAAACTCGACCTTCTAGAACGATTGAAGATCTATATTGAACCAAAAATCAGAATACTTGCTTAGATTAATTTAAACGATCATTATATGTCGAATTTAATTCACTGATGATTAAACAGTAGTAGTGAATGTCTTTTGCTTACCATTTTGATATGATTTTCGAATGATATCTCGTACATTTTCATAAGTTCGGAAAACTCTTTTTTTATGTTCAAAAATTACAATTATGACGAAGAAGAAAAGATAGTACATTGACAAAGTGAAAAAACCCAGTATTCTTCACGCGAGAAAGTGACTGCGAAGTGTTCATCGAAGCCATTCTTTGATAAATCCGAACTCATTCCAAATCAGTGGTTCACTTGAACATGAGTAACAATTAGTACAGAAAGAGAAATATAATATTCTCATATTTGAAACCAAGAAAAAGTAGTCCAATCAATTCTCATTGATTTGAGAAAAAATATTTCTATAATTTATGTGACAAATGAAATTTTCTATAATTTCTGTGACAAATGAAATTTTAAATCACAATAAGGTTTCTCAGATGTGGAAATCTGGATTGGGTTGCAAATAAGGATCACATTTTGTTTTTCAACTCAAATGTTTCACTTACATTGGAAAGTTTACACAATTCATAGAGAAGGGGTTTTCACTCAACGGAAAGATATTCTAAATATAAAGCCATACCTGGGTTTCACGGCTAAGAAACCATTTCAGCGGACTTCAGTAGCAATCAGCAACTGTTTCATGATTCATTCTTGAATGTGAAACTGCGGAATGGCTTTGGATTTGAAATAAATTCACGTTGGAATTGTTAAAACTTCTCAATGTAAGATATTTGCTTCGTTAGAAAACTTAAATAAGAAACAAAATAAATTATTTCCACATATGGAAGAGTTTTCTCAAATTCCAAATTTAATTTTTACACATACAAATTGGAAAAGCGGGAATTCTTCATTCTCCTTCAAATCCAACACAGTCTCCATAAAAAACAATTATACAAATGTTCTAACAGATTTAGGCAGAGGAAATCTAATTGTTCATCAACCCAAAAGGAATCTTGAGAAAATGAGGATATGTCGTAGATCATTATCTGGAAAACAAAAAGATCGAAAATTTTCAAAAGTTGATGAGGCCAGTAGAGTAGGGACCACCTTGGACTCAATTACCAAGAAATTATCCGACTATCCTGAATATACCTTCCAAGCCCAGGGTGATATCAAAAAACGGTTATAATATTTTTGCATAGATACAAAAATATATAATCATTATTAACTTTCGGACCGTTTCTTATTATCACCCAATAGACCTACCAAACAATGTTATTAGTGAAAATCCCTTCTAAATTCTCCAAAAATCTCCTTTTCCAGATAGTTTACTGAATGGTCGGAATTTTCGATCAAATCGCAAATCCTATTATGTTTTATCGGAGCTGGATGATGAACCCCATCATCATTATAAAATAGTAACTTCGTTACAATGGGTTAAAGTTTCTTTTTCAGATTTATTTTCGATAAAAATAATATGTATTGTTTTTCCGAATATTCACATAGCTCCGTGCAGATTATAATAAATATTTATGGGAAATGCATCATTACAATTTCGGATCATGTCATATTTCGATGAAAGCGACTCAATAGTTCCGACGCTATATGATACGTAGACTCCCGAACTAATAATCCTCTTCGGGAGCGTCGTTTTCGGGTAGGAGATGCTGCGTCAATAGCAAACCCTTCAAAATCTAAACGTTTATGAACGTTTCTATACCACTATATCCTTCGTCTATATCACCCACTCAACTCTCGAGCCTGAAATGAAACCGACCCCTCACAGATAACACGGAATTCACAATTTTAAAGCGCTCCGAAGACGAATTCGGGGCGGGTTTGTGTCGAGGATTATATTACCAATGTGATTGCGTTTCTACTCTTCAGCTGGCAGTTACGCTCTCCGATTTCTCTTTCACAGTTCGGCCGGGAGAAAATCCCGACTTGGGAGGGCTTAACAACGTCTTACATGAGGAACGATACCCGGTTGAATGTAGGGTCCGTTTAACCCAAAGAGGTGACCGCATCAGGCTTTATGGGAGATGGATGTAATCATGCTGATATGGAGAGCATTCTGCCTGACTCGATTTGATCCTGAAATTATATAATTGCCAATTGATAGCAATTGTGGAAGGATAATTGGAATAGTATTGGCAATTGATCGGTTGAATTTCAGATTCTAGGATAAGTTTCAATATTTTATGGAGATAAATTTAATCTGCAACATATCAAACATTCTGAAAATGATATATTTCATTGTATCGGAGCATATTTATGGAGAAGTTAAAAAAACAGTTTTCGATCCACTGCTCAGTACTTGAAAGTATCCATTCTGGAAGGTTTTCTAGACTGAAAATTTCCCACGGAAACTTTCAATTGATATCAGACTCAGGAATAATTCTGTTGAAATCGAAAACCGAAAAGTTATAGGGAGTGTAAGTTGTATTGCCTTCAGGTATTTCGTATATTGTTCTTTATGTTTTCTTTCATTCAGTACTACTATTCACAAATATGAATAATTGATTATTCATTGCAAAAAAATTGTCTGACAATTTCGTACTGAAATCTTGTTCAGTCCTACAGGATAATACAACTCATACATAATAAACATAACATGGAATCAGAAGACATAACATGGAATCAGAAGACACAGATTCAACCTTCCTGGTTTGTTAATTTGTTTCTAAAATCGTCGTAATTGCGGTTTCGTCATATTGGAAAAGCATGCATCAGATCTTTCTTCAGCTTCGGGGGAATTTCCTACACTGCTGTCGATATCTTGAGTGTTTGTAGAATCCGTCGCATTTAATATGGCTCAGATCCAGGAGTTTGTGGTGTTTCTACATTAACTGAACTTTCTGTTGGAAAATCTGTAGGATATTCTTCAAGAGTAGGTCGGTACCTTGAAACGTTTTTGGTTGATCTAATTCGATCAACATGCCGCGAAATTATTTTTCCTTCCCCTGATATTTCATAGTAGAGATAATCTATCTATGCAACGACTGCTCCGAATTTCCACTTAGAGTTTCCGTGATAAGAACGTGTTTGAAGCAAATCCCCGATTTGGAAAGATCTTGTTTTTGACCTAGGTTCCAACTTACTATCATTCGTTTCTGAATCCACGTTTCGTTCAACCAAATCAATACGTGTTCTGAATTGTCTCTCTTTTGGCTTCCTATATTTTGAACTATGCTTGAACAAAGTTGTGAGTTTGATTTTAGGATAATTTTAATTTGGTCTTGATATTCTATGTACAGGTTGTGGTTGTTTCCACTTTCATTTTTCGATGCCTCTTCGAATGGAATTGTTTTGCTCTGCTGTAAGAGTTTTTCCCGTGTTTCACTGCAACGAACACTTTGTATGAATTCTAAGTTTCTTGCATGATTAACATATGAAATTGCAATTTGTAGTTAGTCTTGTAGAGAGTGGAGGTAGAAGTGGAAAAAGATTCACCTTCCTGCTGTTATCTCATCAATAATTTGTGCTGCTCTGCAACTTCACTTGGTTTTGGTCGAAGGTGGTCGCGAAGTACTTCAATGAGCTCTTTGACAGTGTTGGGTGAATCAGATTCAGTGAGGATGCGAATAATTTTATAGTTCTTGGGTCCCAAATAGTTTATTAGTATTTGAATGCTCTTTGTCGTTTTCCGGCGTATCATCTGAAAGATTCCGTAGTTCGAAATGACAGGTTTCGAAAGAGTTATTCAATTCATCGTAAGGCTGTTATGATATGCCTCTCGTATCGATGTGAGATTGTGCCGAATGAGTTTGAACGTGAGTGGATAAACTTGCTTTCTGACTCTGCACGTTTTTGAGCGTTGATAAAAGTTCACGTTACAATTCTTCCATTTCCCCCTATCAGTTCACCTCCATCGCCAATATGTTATATACTTTCTCTTTCATTCATTACTACTATTCACAAATATGAACTATTCATTGCAAAATGATTGTCTGACAATTTCATGACAAATGTCATACTGAAATCTCGTTCTGTCCAGGATATCACAACTAATACATAATTAGCATATATATGTTTATGCTTTATGTATGCAATTCTCACACAGGGTGTAGATCACGGTTAACAGTTTATAGCTCAAAGATTCTTTCTTCGGAATATTCTCGTTAAGTACTCAATAGGCAAAAAAAAATTAATATCCATTACCGAACAAAAGTTCGGTGTTTAGTAACCGCTGAATTAGTCGAAGACCATGACTATGACGGATAACCTTGACACTCATAGTGTCAATCTTTGGACTACTTGATATTATCGTTTATTCCTCAATTCAAATGAACCAGTTCGATTTTTCCTAAATTGAGAATATGCAGTTGATGGCATTTACGTACTTTCTTCTTGACACGAATCCGAAGTCAAAACGCGGCCCTCTTAAATACTTTCAGAGGACGAATTGAGTCAATTTCTAGTGCTATTTTGGGCCATCACACGTAAACTTAAGTTCAAAATTTTTCTATCATTCACTTCATAAATATCATTGAGAATGAAAAATGTCTTATTCTTCGAGACTACGCAGTTGCACTAAAAACGATACCCATCCTGGACATTGTTAGCTTTTAAGAGTCAATTAGAGTCATTCGGGAAGGAGCAAAATCCCCGGAGAAACATCAGTGCTGGAGAACAGAGGGCCCCCAAAATACTTCGAAAGGATTCATCTGAAAAGATTCTTCCAGCGGACAAAGGAAACGCCAGTGTTGTCATAAACACTAAAACATACGATGACAAGATAGAGTCGGTACTCCACACAGGAAACTATTAAATTCAACATAAGGATCAAACTCCCACTATATAGAGGTAGATCTTCAGCACTCTGAGGAAATATGAAACTTTCATTCCAGAAAACGAACGATCACATCTGACGCTACACTATAGCAAACCACCTCATCTCTACGGGCTCCCGAAAATTCATGAACCAAACATGCCTCTGAGACTGATTACCAGCTCCCGGAAGTCACCAACACACAAGTTATCGGAATACCTCCCACCGATTCTACAGCCCTCACTAGGATAACCGACGAAACCAAAACCGAGGAGGTTCTCTATTCGACGCGTATATTTTTTTTTATTATTTTTTTTATGTATGATCACGCACAACTTTTTACAGAGTGGTTCGATTCCGATGACTCTCCTTTCATTGGATAGGGTGTACTTTGGAGTTGGTCCCATTCCAATTTTAACAACAAAATTCATCCCTAAGGGTAGCAAAATATTGATGGTTCACCCTCTGAATTTTGGTCCGTTAACCGATTCTATCAGGCATAACTTTGTAGTGGGTTTTCCGATTTGGATGATTCTTTTTTTATTAGAAATGGCATACCTCATAGTTGATCATATTCCAATTTGGAATGGGATGATTTACCCCTATGGGTAGAAACATAGGGAATCATTGATGTGACTTGTGAACTTTCGCACACATATGTAGTTGACATTGACAGACCCTCCTACATCTGTCAAAATGATTACATTCTATGAAAGGATGGAATTATATACAAAGTGATAAAATCAACTTACCAGAACTTTCAAAATTAATTTATATTATATAACAATAAACAGTTAAAATAGAAAATCATATTATTTAATAGATAATAGTTGAAGTAAGCTAGGTGAGTAAGTATTTTGGAAGTAATCAAAATCAAGTAGGTAGTAGATTTCAATAACAAAAAATAAAAAAATAAAAACTTTTTAACAAAAAATTAAACCGACGAAAAAATCAACTGAAAAGCAGAAAATAAAATAAACCTCCTTAGTTAAATGATAATTGAGCTAATCTAATGTGAGTAACTAATTTTGAGTCGGCACCAAACAAACAATTATCGAAGATCATCATTACTTTGAAAGAAGTAATCAAAACGCAGCCGTGCATCTCGCTGCCATCATTTTACGCTTTACCTAAAGGGTAGCAAACTGAAGGATATTCATCGTTTACCCTCTGAATTTAAGTCCGTTAACCGATGATTTTGTTGTTCAAATTGTAATGGGACCAACTTCGGAGTACACTCTATCCAATGAAAAATCATCGGAATGGAACCGCTCTGTGAAAAGTTGTGCGTGATCATACATAAAAAAAATGAATATACGCGTCGAATAGAGAACCTCCTCCTTTTGGTTTCGTCGGTTAAAAAAAGCAGGTCATAGGTTAAGAATGTCATGCACTTCGTAGACACCATCAAGAATGTTGAGTTCGAACCAGAGGATCGTTTCGTCACCTTCGACGTGGGGAACATTTACACCTATGTCCCCATAGAGGAATCGTTCAGCATCATCAGAAGGAAATTCGAAGGGGATAACCAGCTCCACGGAAACACTGATGATAGTGCTGCGGACTCTCGATGAGATCTTCTCTTTCTTCAATCAGTGCCAACATATACATGAAGTGGTTCGAAGAATTGGCTATACGGGAGGCGGAACATAAACCAAGACTGTGGTTGAGGTACGTAGATGACACTTTCATTATATGGAGCCACGGAGATAAACATCTTCAAGAATTTCTCTCAAGAATTAACAGCATCAGGGATTCGATGAAATTCACGATAGAAATGGAAATCAATTGTACCCTACCTTTCCTTGATGTGATTGTTGAGAGAACAGGCAAGGGCTATAGAAAGAAGACATATACGGAACAGTATCTCAACTACAGCTCCAACCATCCGAAGTCGAAAAAGAGAAGGATCGTAAGAACATTGGTGGAAAGATCGAAACACATATGCAACAACAAGGAGTCACTTCATGCCGAAATAAACCACACCAGAGAGGACCTTCACCGAAGTGGATACCCCGAAAAACTCATAGGAGAAGTATTGAAACAATTCGAGAGAACGAAGATATTCGGAGAACAATAACGAAGCAGAGTGATGAACCTTCCTTACAACAGAGGTGTCTCCGAGAAGATTAGAAGGATCGGAAACAGTTCAATATCAAGAGCTGCTTTCAATCTGTCGGTATTTTACGGAGTTTTCTCACCAAGACCAAACCTGACAACAGAACCGTAATCAGTAATAACTGCATTTTCGAAGTTCAATGTGAATGTGGAGATCCCTACATGGAAGAGACAAAGAGGTCATTATCGGGAAGATTGGATGAATACAAGAGGGTCAAGAAATCATGTACAAAGCAAAAATCCCAAGACACCCATACAAACAAAATGTTTTTGAAATAAAGTGTGATACAAAGCAGTCCGCCATACTCAGATTGGCACCTATAGGTTATGGTACGTACTTGCAAAGTTGATATAAACAGTTAACAAAACAAAAACTAGTTGAAGAGAAATTTGTTACGAATCCAAGAGAGCAACCACCATCCCCATAATGCGGATGGTGGTGCTCTCTTTATCGAGTTAGTTGTTTTGCGTTACTCTGAACGCACTAGGAGTACGACTATTGGTGTCATGTGTTGGCCTATGCTGACATCTGTTGGTGATCTGTTAATGTGCACGAAATATCGTGCCATTAAAATTCCACTATATTAGGTCTAAGCTTCACCGCACAGATTATAGGTGTCACTATCTATAATTTGATGCTTTTCACCAAACAAAAACTAACCAAAACTCCTGTTTCCAGTGATAAATGTTTAAAGAATGTAATGAAACAATCGATGAAGCTCCAGGCCAAGAGCAAAACGTTTTGCAAATTATATGTATATGTAGAGAAGGAAAATAAGTAATTGAAACCTGTCTCAGTTGGAATCTCAATCCCAAAGAGAAACAAATAAAATATATAGATAAATATATATAATGATATGACTGTACCTTTTATATCATGCATATAGAATAGGAAGAGAGGACTGATCCTTGTGGCAGTATATGTCTTGCCTGTGCAAACCGTTGAGGCATGTTGTCTGTGGAATCGTAGTGGGGCAGCTTCTGCAGCGGTATTTAGTGATCCTCTTCGTCAAATCTTGTAAAGAAATCGCAAAATTCTGCTGCAGTACACTTCCGGACTCTTTTTATATCCCATTGTTGTTCTCCTCCTCTATTATTCACTATTATGTTTTCAAGCATTCGAACTGTTACCAGTTTCTCGATTATTTTCGCTAAAGTTGGTATACGTGCAGTATGTTGGTAATTACGAAACTTCCACTCATTCACGTCATAATATAATAAAATCGTTTTAGGTTGCTTTTGGAATGGTAGTAGATTTCATAGAATCTTTTTGAGAAATGCAAAGCTTCGGTACTTGTTGGTCTTCTCTAGTGAATTTTTTTTCTTCTTCATCATATTCTGTCACCCCTATGTATTTTTAAAGACCGATGAAAGAATTTGATTTTGGAATATTTCAGAACTATTTTTGAATGCACTGTCTTTCCATTGAAATGTCTGTTGTCTTTTGTTTCAGCTCTACCAAGAAGGGATCCAAATATAGAAGGACTTGCTCCATCCTACTTGGAGGGTCAAACTCTCACCGCTAGATGTATCTCAGACTTTGCAAATCCGGAACCCATTTTGGTATGGAAGATTAATGGACAGGAAGTAAGTATTTTTACCAAATATTGCATTCATCATTTCATGTCGATGGACAAAAATCTAAAATCAATTAAATGCAAAGATTTTTTCATGTATATGCCACGTTGATGAGAATACACATCGAGGAGAAAAACAAAGTGGTTATTATATCAATCCTGTGAATCTCACAATATTGCACCATAAGTATTAGTTGAAACTCATTCAAATTTATATAGGTTTAATTATCCTCTACACTCAGATCAAATACATTTCATTTGAAAATATATACCCAACTGAGAAGAGCTGAAGAAATCCTCTCGAAAAATATTGGATTAGTCAGTATCATGTATCTTCCAGAATTAGGGAAACCACAGAAAAATATAATGAATTCGACACTCGTCTATATACACTGAAATTTTTTGGAACAATATTCGTTATCGCCTTTGTAATCAAATACTATGGATGTGAAAGTGATGCAGTAGTTATAGGTAGATTTCAATAAAAATACTACCTATTGAAGACATCACCACCTTACGACTATCGAAAAAAATTGGTATAATCCGCCTATCATATATATAAAAATACATATATATAGGTCGATTCTTTATTTTAGTTTTCTACTTTTTTAACAGAAAAATAATTCTTACCCCCACTACCTTACAAGATATGACGTCATCGATATTTTTTTTAATAATAAAGGTATATTTTTATGTCAAAAATTAAAAGCCCATATTTTTCTGAGTTCAACCATATAACAAACGTCATATGAAACATTTCAACTAATAGTATACTGAGTTTGAAGGAAACAGGTTTCTTAATATTTATTTCATCACTCATTTTGCAATGAATACCTGAAAATTACTCATTAGTTAGTTCGAGTACATTTTCTAACCTCCAGTAGGCTATGAAAACATCTGAAAGCCCCTAGCAACCAGACAATAAGTTCTGAGTTACCATCGCATATGTCATTATTGAATTGATTTGTTGTGTAGCATATCGATTTATAAGTCTTCAATATCTTTCTGAAAAATGTTACCGTAGAAGAAATAATTTGAAATTAAGATTTACTGTCAGAAAAACAGCGAAAAGAAGTTCCGTTGGTTACGGCGATCGTAAAAGACATTTTTAATGAAAATAAGCAATAAGCACATCGACATTAAGCAAAATATTGCAACATTTTTATGAAATTGGCAATGTTGAGAATAAGCTTGAGAGTGGCTGACCTACTGTTACCTATGACATTCAATTAAATGTATTACTTGGAAATGAAAAAACCTTATCGTTCAATTACAACTTTGTCTGCCAAATTACATCCATATAAAGTAAAACTTATACGAGAACCTAATGCAGACGACTTTGATGTGTGTTATCAAAATAATGGTTTTGAATTAAATGTTATTCTCTGACGAATAAACTTTTTGTATGAACGGTACTGTGAATACGCAAATTTGTCGTTACTGTCGTTACTGTCGTTACTGTCGTTACTGTCGTTACTGTCGTACTGTCGTTACTGTCGGACGATGGAAGCTTATGCCCAATACCCTCCAAAAGTAACTGTGTGGGCTGGGATTCTTAGGAACCACATTTTTTTGACGGCACTGTGACGAGTGGAAAGTATTTGAAAATGCAGCAAACTGATGTAGTTCCATATTTAACTGCAATATTTCTAGACATTAATCATCCTGGTCAAGTAGATTCTACTGTTTGTTCCACATTATGCTCTAGTGGTTAGATATTTCCTGAATGAAACCTTTTCCAATCGCTAGTCACATTGAATGGCCTGATAGGCCCCAGATTTAACTCCCATGGATTTTTTGTCTGGGGTTACTTGAAAAGTGGAAGTATACATAAATCGTCCCACCAATTAGAAAGACCTTAAAGAGAGAGTTCGAACTGAAATTTAACGAATTGTCAATTGTCGATGTTGTCAAACGTTACCCAAGAATTCATCAGATATTGTCAACTTACCCAAGAAGCTCAATTCGAGCATTTGTTGTGAATATGTTATTTTTTTAGTTTTACTGAGTACTGACTACTTTTGATATTTTCGTTGCAATATAAATAATGAAATGAATGTTAAGGAATATGACCACCTGTTTTCCTTACACTCAGTATACTGTAACTTATAGTGTTGAATATGACGTATGTGGTATGGTTGAACTCAGAAAAGTGTGGGCTTTCTATTTTTCCCATGAAAATATAGTCTTTCAATTTAAAAAAAGGTAGTGGAAGAATTTTTTTTAAAACAAAAGTAGAAAACTGAAATTGAAAATCGACCTGTTGAGCTTTACCTCCAAAATAACAACTCCTGCGATAATGGAGCGTTTCCACACTTTATGAACACACTTTTTACTATAAATATATATATATATATATATATATATATATATATATATATATATATATATATATATATATATATATATATATATATATATATATATATATATATATATATATACTAGCGGACTCGACATACGTTGTCCTGTCCAAATTATTATGTTCCTTAAAATGTTTTTCCCGAAAATTCTCCCGTTATCCCATTTTCCTGTTACCCCTTTTTGTCTTTACCCCGTTAAATATAGTCTTTCAATTTGAAAAAATTATCGATGACGTCATATCTTGTGAGCTAGTGGGGGTATTTTTTTTGGAAAACAAAAGTAGAAAACTGAAATTGAAAATCGACTTGTTCGTGCTTAACCTCCAAAAATAATCAACTCCTGCGATAATGGAGCGTTTCCACACTTTATGAACACACTTTTTACTGAATATATATATACTAGCGGACCCGACAGACTTTGTCCTGTCTAAATTTCTATGTTCCCTAAAATGTTTTTCCCGAAAATTTTCCCGTAATCCCATTTTCCTGTTACCCCTTTTTGTCTCTACCCCCGTTATCCCGTTATCCCCCTATCCTGTCATCCCGTTATCCCGTTTTTTTGTTATCCCGTTATTCCCGTTTTTTCGTTATTCCCGTTATCCCTTTTTCCTGTTATCCTGTTTTTTATTCATCCCGTTATTCCGTTTCCCGTTATTCCCTTATCCTGCCATCCCGTTATCCCGTTTTTTCGTTATCCCGTTTTCCTAACAAAAAAAATAGGGGTTGATCGTAGAAGGGTAAATTAAGAGTAATATGAATTTTTTTATTCTAAGTCATGACAAAATAAAAATAAAAATCTTTCCAAAAAATAGGGGTTGATCGTAAAAGGGTGAAAATGTAGGGTTGTATGTATTTTTGAATGCAGTATCATAAAAAAATTGAAAATTTTTGTCTAAAAAATAAAAAAAAAATCAAGGGTAGACCACCCTTAACATTAAGGGGGATTATTTGTGAATCTAAACTATCCAGGGCGCCACCCAAACGCATACACAAAAATTCATTCAAATCGGTCCAGCCGTTTGGGAGGAGTACAGTAACAACACACGTACAGTATATATATAAAGAGATATATATATATATATAAAAAGATATATATATATAAATATATATATATATATGTCAGAGGAAAAATTTGTGGCATATCAGACAAATTATTGAATTAAAGAAAAAAACCACTTCAAGAAGGATTCGAACCAACGATATACAGGGTGTTACGAAATTCAATACAAATATTCCAAGGGCGTATTTCTGGGGTCAAAATAAGACTTTTTTCCCCATAAATATCTGTCCTAAAATTCACCTCCACCAAGCTACAGACATCGCAAGTTGCGCGAATTAAATCGTAAATTTTCAATTGTTTGATAAAATTATGATCAGGGAATTAAAATACACCATTTTGGAAGATATCTGGTGGAAAAAATGTTTTATTTCAAATTATTCATTTTGAGATATTTGGTGTTGTATGAACCCATTTCGTGACATAAATTCTACTATAACTTCCGAACCACCTGGTATCAATCCATACCTTTTTGAGAAGGACTCATCCAAAGGATCAAGCGAGTGAAAATATATAGGGTGTTTCATTTAAAAAAACAAAACCTTGATAAGTCAAACACACTGTATGTTCATAGTTATTACAAGCTTTTAGTTGGTTTCCCGATGTGTGTAATCAAATCTTGCAAGCTAAATTTGACCCACTTCTAGTTGTCAGATCAACGTGAAATTTGGCAGGTGGTCATAGTTTCCGTAACAATACATTATGGAATTTTTGTTGGAGAAAAAAACTGGTAGCTCCAGGATGGCGGACCAGTTGATCTTTAGATGGTCTCCTCATTGAGGAACTAGATAGCTCAGAATTTACATACAGGAAGAACGATGCTTCAACAAAAATGTTCAGATTAGGGCGTACTTACTAAAAAGCACAAAATAAAATTATTAACAAAAAACCTTTTTCAAGACCACCTTTTATTCAAATGTGCTAAAAATTAAGAAATAATTGCTTTGGATGTGTGACGTAGGTTATTCCGTGAGTTATAGATTCAAAAGCTTGTCGCTTTTGTATTCGAACTGAAAACTTTACACGATAAGCTCTTGAATCTATGACTCACGGAATCACCTATGTCACTTTTTAGCGCATTTGAATAAAAGCTTGTCTTAAAAAAGAGTTTTTATTATTTTATTTTTGGAACATTGCTTTCATTGCTCATTACAACTTTCATTTGATACATTCTTATTTATATCAAATAGGTGGACGATAGCCACCCGCACATCGTTGATGTACCCCGTAAATACATATGAACGAACGAAAGGAAACTCGGCAACGAGGCAACGAGGCAACGAAATACCGTCCAACATTTCCAAAGATGTATAGTTATTCTAATCCCAATTGGAATGGCAATAAAAATAAGAGCACAACGAGGAGTGTTGATATGCACTACCTGGCAAATGGGAAATTTATATACTACCAGTGTTTTTACTTTCAAAGCGTTCCTGGTACAATCATAAAAAATAATTTCCAATTCCAAATCCTCCTGATAATGTACCCGATAGAACGCCATCCGAAACGTTTCCTTGAAAGTTTCCCAATCGTTCCAAAAACCTTTGTTGCTGAGATACCACAACAGTGCCTTTCCATATAATAATTCTGGGAGAGCCGTCAACAATCGATGTTTCGGGATATTTTCCGTTTCCGAAATTTCTTCTAAGCGTTCTAAGAACGCTGCCGCCTCCTCTTGGCCATTGAACTTAACATTCCATCGATGTGTTTTCAACACTATGGGATATCCAGGGTGGCCCACAGCGACTCCTGACGGTACAGTTGGCGGAGGGGTTGGTAAGTGTCTTCCCAGGGGTGCGGAAACACTCGTTGGAATTGAACTGGGGGCCTGCAAACCAGGTGCCACACAGGGTGCCATGGTACTGCGTACTCCAGACATCGTCGTCGTATGTGTGTTCACCGAACTTGTGCTGGTAATTCCTCGTAACCCCATCCCTTGAAAAGTTGGTATGCTTTCTTCGGGTGTAGGTGGTATTATTCCAGAACTCCTCCATGGGTTCGGAATGTTTGTTTGAGGTGGGGGTAAATAGCTAAAATCCCTCCTCGGAACAGCTCCGGCATTTTGTCGGCCCATAGTTAGAAAATACGTCCCGGTTCCTTCGTTAGGGCTAGTACTCATTCCCCGAGATTTAGGTAACTCTACTAAGTGCCAAATTAGTCTTCGTCTTAATTCAATAACGGTGCCTTCCGGATTAATTTGTAAACTGGAGGCCAGTTCCATCAACTCTGGTTTCTTAAGCCGATATATCCATCCAGCTTTCACTCCCGGTGGAGCCAAAAAATCATCAGAGCCTAACTCCCTTTCCAGAAAATCGCCCCCTGCAGGATTATCTCGAAGTCCAGTTAAACCTTCATCAAGTCAGTCGCTCCCTGCAACTCCTCACGATCCAAAATACCATTATCAGGATTTTGAATTTTCCGTAGAAAAAAAAAAAAAATCAACACCACTTCTATCTTATTAATATTGTTTAACCTTTCAAATAATTTGAAAGACACAACGGAACTTCTACACACTCCGTATATAATCTGAGAAGGAAGCGAATATAATGGTTTACACTAGGAGGGCTTAAAAATAATTTTTAAACCAAAATTTTTCTTTGGATAGACCACCTTAGTTTATCAATGAAAAAAATAAAAAAAAAAACAAATCAATGAAATATTCTTCAATAAGAATTAATTCGGTTTTGAAAGGTCGTTATCATATTCAGATAACACCCAACAAAATATATTTCTCCAAGTAAATCAGTATTCAAAAAAAAAAAATAATCTATTTTCTATCGAAGGGTCGTTACCATATCCACATAACACCCAACAAAAAAAAAATATCCCTCAACGACGATCAAGTATTCAATAAAAACAATTTATAGTTTTCTATACCTGGAGAGCAGAATTACAAAAAAAAACCATTGCCGATATGCTCAGAATCCGTATTCGATATCTCGAATACCAAAAAACTTTCTTTGGATATTCCACTTTTCCACTTGATATCGAAAATCAATTCGAAATTCAATCTAATTTCATTCACGGAAAAATACCAATAATTATCTCAAAATTGCAGGATAATTGTTATCATTCAAACAGGTGTACTATTTTATCACCGGCCAATACACCAGCAAAAACTGATTTGTACAATCTCTCTCCGCGCAACTTCGGGCACGAGAATATATATTTGATGAAAAGCGTTTGGTTTTTATCCCCGGTACGGAGTAAAAAATTTGTATTGTGCACTTGGAATTGCGAACGGAATAAAAAGGAAAGTATTTCCACTCAAAAATAAAGTCGCTGTTCTTCAATTGAAATGAAATCAGAAATTAAATCATTTTTCGATTATTTATCGTGTTAGCATTATCTGTTGAATATGGAAATTCGCAAGGAATACAATGAAAATTATTTCTATTCAAATTGACTAATACTTTTTCAATTCACACACAACGGAAATTAAATCAATTTCAATCTTTATTGATTTTCATATATTCAGCAAAAATTCCAAATAAACTCGAAACAGAGTGAAAATGAATGAAAATGATTTCTATGCAAAATAACCCGTAATTTTGGTATAACCAATAGTCCTATAACCAATAGTCCCTGCTCGGGCCGTCAAATTCGCGACGTGTTTTCCTAGGGTCTGTTTTAATAACCCTTAAACTCCTAGAAAATCACGTTATTTATGACGCCAGAATTTTAGGCAGGAAATATTTTCCCTTCTTCATTTCCAATCTCGGGCGCCAGATTTTATAGTGGTTTTCTCCACGCACTAGGGTAGCTACAGATGGAGATACGGAACGTCCAGGGGTCTGGTATATTGACACTTTTTGAATCTTTACAAAATACTGTAGGCTTTAAGTACAAATTTTGGATACTGAACGCCGGTTGCTTTTATGTCTCCCAAAGAGACAGACAGACAGGAATGTCTTTGTTTGTTTTTTTTTCTTTACCAATTTATTTTTCTACAACTTGACCAAATAGGTCTGTTGCGTAACTTCAATACTTTATAGGAAATAGAAAGGTTTTTTTTTAATGTACACACAGTGCGTAATAGGTATTGAATTAACTGGTATATTCAATAAGATTTTGCACAACAATTTTCGTAATACAAATAATTTTGCTTAAAAGAAACCCCAAATAGGCAGGGACGTACCAAAGTAAGGTTAAATATACTTTAGCCGTACTTAGTAACGGAGCTCTAAAAAAATGCTTCGTTACAATGTCTTTTGATCGAGTCAATCAGACACTATTTGACAACAGTTCATCTTCTTCTGACAAAAAAACACATACCTTTGTTCTTTCTACAATTGAATAAATAATTATCAGTGATATTATAAAAACTTTTTAACAAAAAATTAAACCGACGAAATACGGAACTGAAAAGTAAAAAATAAAATAAACCTTCTTAGTCTCAGTAACTAAGCTCCTAAACTAATGTAAGTAACTAATTTCGAGTCGGCGCCAAACAAACAAGCAAATGAATTAGGAAAAGCGTAAAATGATGGCATCGAGTTGCGCGGTGACATTCTGATAATTTTGTTGAAGTAATTTAATGATGTTCGTTGATTGTTTCTTTGGCGCCGACTCAAAATTAGTTACTAACATTTGTTTAGGAGCTTAGTTACTGGGACCAAGAAGAATTCTTTTATTTTTTACGTTTCGGTTCCGTATTTCGTGGGTTTGATTTTTTGTTAAAAAGTTTTTATTTTGAAATTTTTATGGCTAAAATATACTGATTACTACCTACTTGTTTTTTTATTACTTCCAAAATACTTACTTACCCACCTTACTTCAACTATTACCAGTTAAATAATATGATTATCTACTTTTACTATTTGTTGAAATATAAATTATTTCTGTTGTTCTGGTCAGTTTTTTTCATTACTTTGTATATCATTCCATCCTCTCATAGAATATAATGGTTTTTACGGATGTGGAACAGAAATAATGTCAGTAGCGATCTGTCATTGTCAACTACGTATGTGTGTACCAATGTTCATAAGTGAAAAATCAATTATCCCCTATTTTTCCACCCGTAAGGGTATATAATTCCATTCGAAATCTAAATATAAGGTATACCCTATTTATTAAAAAAAGAATCATCCGAATCGAAGAACCCAGTACAAAGTTATGCCTGATAGAATCGGTTAACGGAACATAATTCAGAGGGTGAGTGATCAATATCCTTCATTTTGCTTCCCTTAGGGGTGGATTTCATCTTTCAAATTCAAATGGGACCACTTTCGAAGTACACCCTATCCACTGAAAGAAGAATCATCGGAATCGGACGCCTCAGTATAAAGTTATGCGTGATCATACATAAAAAAAAATGATGGAAAAAAAATATACGGGTCGACTAGAGAACCTCCTCCTTTTTGGTTTCGTCGGTTAAGAATTGAAACTCAAGTAAGAACTGTTTATAGCTGAGTGAACTTTTGTATTTTCATTGTTTCGGATATGAATGTCTTTCATATTTTTGTGTTATTCTATATGTAGATCGAACTGAATGGAAACCAGATTGGTTATACTTCTTCCTTCGATTTGAATCAGATTATAAAAAAATATCGGGAAGCGTTTGGGGCGATTTGAATCCTCCTTCAAGTTTTTTTTGTAGAGTTCATAGTTTATATAAAAATTATAAATGCTGATTCAGTTCTCCAATGACTATATGTCCCATTTTGCTTCGACACAAGATTGATTTCAGAATAAATAAATAATTTCAGAAATTCTCCTTTCTGAATGGGCGCGCAATGGGTTTTTATTCTCCATGAAATATGGAGAAATCATGGAAATAACAGATTTGTAGAAGTACCCCGAACGGAATACGCGTCTAGACATTACACAATACCAAAAATATCTCTTTGAACGCTCGTGCATTGTGAAGAACCATCGTTTTTTTCCACAAGAACACATCAGAATATGGCGGAGTTATTGGCCAATATCGAAGTGCATCCAATATTGTTGGAGCACATACGCTCGACTAGTCCTTCGATATTCATTTTGATCATATTCTGGAAATCCAAAGCAGGCGTGGATGAATAGAATCATCTGGAATTCTGCTGTATGATATGAAGGAATAGTGTTTGAAGTAGAATGGAGATTTATAATCATATGAAGCGTACGTACCACTCTGATGGATGGATTCACTACTGGATTCTGATAGTTCATTTATTCAATCTAATAAAATGTATATTTTCGATAATGAACCTGAATGAATTCAACAATTATAATTAATTTGTGAAAAGGGATTCAGGTGGTAAGTATATATTATACTCGTCACTTTCAAACTCATCTCAAACGTCAAAAAATATTCACTATAATTTTGCTTGGCTGATTGGATAAAAAGTGGATGTGTGAGATTTTTCCTAAAATTCCACATTCGGGTGAAATTTTCAACAGACACACCTCGACAGTTATTTTTTTTACACTTTTTTTTTGACAAATTAGTACTTATTACTCAAAGTGGAGTGGCTAGACAAATAGAATCAAAGGGGGGGATCTCCAAGTCAATCTCCACAAAAACAAAATCTATGCAGTTTATTTCATTTCCAAAGTGTATGCATTCCGGAAGTTTATATTCCCATCATCAGCAATAAAAGGAGAAGTGAAAATAACACTTTCTCAACGAATGGTCACCATAAACAAAATAACAAACAAAGGGACAAAGGACAAATTTCGTTATCTACACTTTACATGCATGTTATTATTATTATTATGGTATCTCTTATTTTGTGTATAACGATGAGCATAAAAAGATGAAAACAAAAGCCATCATAATCAAACAAGGCCAATGTAATAATAATACTAGTTATTTGTTGTAATAAAATGCCCAGACTATTCAGTGAAGAGCGTTGTGGAGTTCTTTGGACCGCCTTGCTAGTTTCAAATTTTTTATGTTTCAAGCAAAGTTTTAGAAATTGCGAATTTGAATGGACGCCAGAAACTAGGACAATAATCCAAATTTCCTATTCAATAATGATTGCACATCAATTAACTTTCCTCCTGTAAATAACTACAACAATAAAACAAATACCAACTTATAACAATCTATTTACAAAATTTACATTTTCCAATTCCTTAACATTTGAATGCAAAATTTATTCTTAATTTCAATGTGAGAAAACTAATATTGTTTTGTTTGCTGAATCTGTCGGTTTTTTTTATGTCGATGTACCTTGATTGAATTTTCTTTGTCTAGCACTTAGCTAGACGTCACGAAGTGGTTTGGCTCGCAATCAGGGGGTACTTATAGCTGCTGGGTGACCGATCAGGTGAACACAAGCATCAGCTTCTGGTCCATCGAGTGTGTTCTCAGCGATTTAACATGGAAAACAATATTGTTTTTGTCAGAATTTGATATACAAAAATTCTACTTCTTGAAACTTGGAATATTTTTAATGCACTCCTCAACTCATTGTTGTTACAATTGAGTGTAATCTCATCAAGAGATTATTACTTAAAATTGATTGAGTATACAAATGAGTAATATCCAATACTGAAATTGAAGAATTATTTCAATAATTTTTATGAATTAATAAAAATTGATCTTTGCTTTATATATGGAAAAGAGGATTTTTTTTCTGATCTTGAGCAGCCAAGATAATTCGTTATCGGGAATTGAAAATCAGAATTTGGCACAATCAAGTTTGTTGAATTTGATTTATGAAAATGACTTCAATTTCAGCGATATTCAAGAAAGGTATATGAGAATACATGTTTGACCAGCCGTCAAATACTTCTTCAAAAAGGTTTCTAAAAATTCATAGGAAAATTCCAAGTACCAAATTTATACATGAAATAAAATATATATATATATATATATATATATATATATATATGATCACTTCAACCACATCAAAATCACAGCTCGGTGATTATTGTCACCAAATATGGAACCATACCAAAGACATATAAAAACTCATGAAAAATATATATATATATTTTTTTTCCAACAATATCATACCAAATACAGCGTAAGTAATATCATATATTTGTGAAACCCGCATCAAATCTCAATAGAGCCTTGTCAAGACAAGCAATCCAACCTGATAAGACCGAACACCGATATTTCAATTCAATCGGACATACTACATGTGGCATTTCATAATTCTAACAAAATTCTTAAAAAATATATAGTGAACGGCACTGCTATTTCTAGTCAGATTGACCTGAATAAATCTAATCACTGTTTTCTCAAACAAAATGCGTAGATAACTTCAGATACTTCCTTTGTGAAAAATTATCTGACGTTCTCTTGAAAATTATTTGAATGTGACATATTTAAAATATCTTTGGTCCAAACATAGTTCTCAATACGTACCTCCTTGACATCATACACTATTCACTGATTTGAAATCATATTCGCGGAGAAAGGAAAATGCTCTGATTCAATGAATTAATTCAACATGGCATATTCTACTCTGTTAATTAACGGCCGACGAGCTTCAGAAAACAATATATCTTGATTGCCGAAAGATCAGGAAAGACTGACTATCAGTTGTTGAAGAAAAGGACAAATGTTGTGCTTTTTCCTTGTTGAGATATAGAAATCTTCAGAGAATGAAATTGATCCTATAAATTCATATGAGTTCAAAAATATATTCGTTAATGAATAAGAAGGCAGGTTGAGTTAAAGGTCGATAGATGGAGTAAGATCTTATAGTAAGGAACTTATTTGAATAACGATAAAAAATTCATTAGATTTATGAGTTTTTTGGGGAACAGAGATGTTTGAAAATTTATCAGGAGTTAAACGGAATATAAAGACTAAAAAATGTATTCGAATCAAATTCCAGTTGGTCGTTGAGATAAACCGAAGTGGAACACTTTTTTTCTTTGTATATCTCCAAAATTGCCAGAAGTTTCAATCTGGTACTTTTGGGGCAGTGATGAGGAAAGTCTACATGTTTTTCTATATCAAAATTTGTGTGTCCCGAAGTTGGGAGGTGATTGGCGAAAGATGGTTGAGTATTAGTGATGTCAGTATTCAGATATTGTTGTAGTGGTATGGGTGTTCTTTGATTCTGTCAGAAAACTTCTGTCCTGTTTGCATCCGAGTCTAGAGAACACTAATTTCTCGAATTTGTTTCTTTTATCCTCTTCATTGCTTAAATATTTTTTCAAGTTGTTGAGAGGTATCTGAGAAATTTGGATATTATTACTGGGCATTTGTTTGGCAATGGAGGGGATCCATTATTGTTAGCGATTTGCTTGATTATGTTGAGTTTTTCTTGGATACTTTCTTTAGAAAGAGGGATGGTAAAGAGTCTGTGGAAAAGATTATGGAAGAAAGCTAGTTTTTGGCAGCGTGGTTGGTGAATGACTCTGGTATGATTGTGTCAGTAGCCGTAGTTTTTCTGTATCGGATTTCAGTAAGGTCTTTGTTTTTGATCAGTAGTAGCTCTAGAAAGAGCACTGGATTATTCTCTCCTCTCTCATGGGTGAACTCTATGGAATTATCCAAACTGTTCAAAAAAACCCGAGAATTCGTTCAGTTCAGTTCATGGTCAGAAACCAGGAATGGAGCTCCACCTATAATTATCCACCGTGATCATTTCAGTGGTATAATTATTTTCTTTACATTAGTAACGGAGAGACAAAATTAAAGAGGAGTTGAAGTTATAACAAGACAAATGTCTCGCAATCTTCAATTCACACTAAACCAGCATGTGCCCAACCTGGAAGTAACTATTTACAGAAAATCTGATTATTTCCGGAATGGTATGGAACGACTTAGATAATTGACCCATCAACGACACTAACTTAAACAGTCAATGTATGTTTGAAAGGTTTGTATTGGAAGTTTATCAACCAAAAAGTTGCAACAATACATTCTCAGCATCCATATTTCCTATTTGTGCCGAATTTGTCATATCGGTTTTTACCAAATACAAAATTCACAGAAACTACTCATCATTTGATTCAATTGATTTCTATCAATGGCACAAATATGGGATTCCAGAAATAATTTACATTTGAATTACATTTGTTTCCGAGGATATGTAGTGAGATGATATACATATTCTTCTACTTACTAACCAAATTTCATTGATTATTTTTCCGACCCAAATATCGACCAATAGAATTGCACCATTCGACGTCACGTGGTACAACCTACATGGTATTATACTGATAATTTTTTGAAAATTTTCTCTGGTAGTTGCTATATATAAAAAACAAAACATGATCCAGTCAAATTAACCACACTTCAAACTGACAGGTTGAATTCAATTGTGACAATTGGAGATTTTGCATGAAAATGAGTCGATTTGGAGTTTGTTCTCTGTCCACCATCGATAAAAAGTCAAAGGAAATGTTCCCATTAATACGGAGAAGGCAAAAACAGTTTGGAACCAATTTACTACTTTTTTGGGACGGAAAATATCCCGAATACACACGAGCTTCAATTATCTGGCATTTCCTCAGTTCTGCAACAAATAAAGTCGTCAAGTTTTTCAGGAAAAATCACTCGCGCTTCGCGCTCGTGATTTTTTAACCTGAAAAACTTGACTCCTTAATTTGTTTGCAACGAACCTATCGGGAAATACCCGATAATTTTGAAGCTCTTGTGGTATTATAAGTGATTATTTTTTGACATTTCTAGAAACCAATAGAAACTTTCAATTCAAATCATTCATGTACCTTTTGGTCAATCAAAATATTATAATTGTGATTATTTTTCCGACCCAAATATCGACCAATAGAATTGCACCATTCGACGTCACGTGGTACAACCTACATGGTATTATACTGATAATTTTTTGAAAATTTTCTCTGGTAGTTGCTATATATAAAAAACAAAACATGATCCAGTCAAATTAACCACACTTCAAACTGACAGGTTGAATTCAATTGTGACAATTGGAGATTTTGCATGAAAATGAGTCGATTTGGAGTTTGTTCTCTGTCCACCATCGATAAAAGTCAAAGGAAATGTTCCCATTAATACGGAGAAGGCAAAAACAGTTTGGAACCAATTTACTACTTTTTGGGACGGAAAAATATCCCCGATCACGAGCTTCAATTATCTGGCATTTCCCTCAGGTTCCTGCAACAAATAAAGTCGTCAAGTTTTCAGGAAATCACTCGCGCTTCGCGCTCGTGATTTTTTAACCTGAAAAACTTGACTCCTTAATTTGTTTGCAACGAACCTATCGGGAAATACCCGATAATTTTGAAGCTCTTGTGGTATTATAAGTGATTATTTCTTGACATTTCGAAAAACCAATAGAAACTTCTAATTCAAATCATTCAGGTACGTTTTGGCCAATCAAAAAATTATTATAGTGGAAATATTTCACCTAGAAAATTGCCGCGGGGATAATTTTGTTTTTATTGTTTGACAACCTTTATTTTTTATTCGACGTCTGTCATAAATTCTCATGAAAAATGAGAAATGAATCAAAACCGGTTTAATTCATGCCTGTGATCGTAAATTCAAAAAATTATCTACAGAATACCACACGAGAGTTCGATAAAATAGACAATAATTCTCTAGATTTCTCTCTCAAACTTGTTGCTATTTGGCAGTAGCCACTCGAACCCGTCGGGCTCTCGTGTCTATTGCCTGGCAACAAGTTTTCGAAAATCTGTCGGATTATTTACACTTTTTTCTCATTCTTCTTGTGGTATTACAACTGAGAATTTTCCACCTAAAAAATTGCCGCCTGAATTCTTTGAGGTATTTTGTTTTCATTGTCTGACGACGTATATTTTGTATTTGACATATGTCATCAATTCGCATGAGAAGTGAAAAAGGAATAAAAAACGGTTCAGGACATCTTATCATTTTGCGAGGAAATGTATTTATGATTGTAACATAAAAAAATTATTAATAGAATACCAATCTCTCTTGTGACTGACTGAACACAACGAATTAGAACAACATTATACTGAAAACAGATTCCATGGGCTATTTTCACTCTATAACGTTGCTATATACAGGGTGAGTCAGAATAAGACCGACAAACTCCGACTACAGATTCCTCACCTCATTTCTAGGTGAAAAATCGCCATCAAGGTATGTCCTAAAATGCATCCCCTCTGAGATACAGGGTGTCGAAATTACGAAAAAAATTAAGATATAATTTGTTTTCTCCAAAATTCTTGAAGGAAAAAATTAGAAACTTGGTGCACAAATCAAGGTTTATCAACGTGTTAATTTGGAATTATAATTTTTTATTTTCGTAAACCAGTGGCGTAGTTATGATGGTATGTGGTATATGTTCATTCATATTTTCTTGGGACAAGTGAATGGACAAATGAGCGTTTGACATCAGTTCGGATCATCGATACTTAACCTAAAAGTCACCACATTCCATGTGCCTAAAAGTGGAGGTTTCTGAGATAATTGACAGAAACTGAAGATATGTCTTTAGTAGAGACATAATTCCCCATGTGCAATAATCGCATAATGCTAATTTCTTATAAGATATCGGAATATGTGTCAACCTTCTGAACATTTTTCAATGTTGGGTGAATCGGAATGAGACCGATAACTCCATTTTTACATTCATCATATTATTTGATCGAATCAATGTCGCGGATTCAGTGATATGTTACCATGCTTTCTTGCATATGATTGTTTTTGACAGATCAATCACAAACCCAACACAAACCCAACCTCAAATTCATACTATTCTTAATTTGTTGAAGTTCATGCTGGAGTATCATTATCAAAGCCATTTCTGATTGAATTATCTAGGAAAATATTTTCCAAACAACATGTTTTCGAAGAAGAAAAACACTCATTGTGTATTAATATCTACTTGAATGATTCCTTTCGATTCGTGATAACTAGTTGCAAAGTCGAGCCCTTCTTGCTAGTTTGTGGTAGGCTGTTCAGTTCACCACTGATCAACGCATAAAATATACACGTAATTTGGAACTAAAAAGAAACGTAGCCTTTTTTCATTGTTCCCCGTAGAAATACACTGATATATCGATTGTTACATTAGACATAATTGACAGTAACCCAAATAATCTGTCATGGGTTTGTTCGTCACTTGATCTGTCAAAACAAGAAAGTATGGTAACATATCAGTGAATCCGCGACATCCATTCGATCAAATGATAAGATGAATAAAAAAATGGAGTTATCGGTCTCATTCTGACTCAACCGTATTATATTCCCGATTCTCTCAACATTAAAAAATATTCAAGAGGTTGACACATATTCCGATATGTTGTAAGGAATTAGCATTATGCGATTATTGCACATAGGAAATTATGTCTCTACTAAGGACATATCTTCAGTTTTTCTCAATTATCTCAGACACCTCCACTTTTAGGCACATGGAATGTTATGACTTTAAGGTTGAGTATCGGTGGGCCGAACTGATGTCAAACGCTCATTTGTCCATTCACTTATCCCAAGAAAATATAAAGGAACATATGACCACATACCATCCTAACTACGCCACTGGTTTACGAAAAAATAAAATTATAAGTTGAAATTGAAAAACCTTGATTAGTGTACCAAGTTCCAAATATTTTCCTTCAGGAATTTTGGAGAACACAAATTGAATCTTGATTTTTTTCGTAATTTTGACACCCTGTATCTCAGAGAGGATGCATTCTAGGACATACCTTGATAGCAACTTTTCACTTCGGAATGAGGCAAGGAATTTTGATCACTTCGATTTTGACGTTTCAAATATTTCAAAATGTAACGATTTGGTTTCTATACTAACAAGAAGATCAATAAAATTATCGAATCGAATATACCAAAAATTACTGTTTACAGAAAAAAATTTGTATGGCCAGCATTAATGGACTTTCGCAATGTTAGGAGAGATCAATTAGATGGAAATCGTATGGTGGAAGAATTGTGACTGTGAACATGAGAAGAAAATATGGTACAGAGTTTAAAAAAGCTACGGTCACAATCATGTGGAACCTAACAAGTAATCTTTTACAAGAAAAATATTATAAAAAATGAAAGTTATAATTGACCCATACAAAAGTGTTGTATTTCAACAAGCGCGAGCTGCCCGCGATTCTGTGTGACGAAAACAATCAGATCCAGCAAACAAAGTTCAGCAGCATTAAGCCCAGTAGAAATAACCAAAATGATAAATTTGTGGGATGAAAACACCCCTGAGGGGCTGCAACGGAAATTCTAACACATGGCCGCGGTAGAATCAGCTTGGTGGGATGGGGAAGCTGCTGCTTGCTTCACTGACTTTTTTTTTATCGAAACAAATAACAATGGTTCTGAAACAAATCGAGTTGAATATAACCCTGTATTCAGCCAAACTTCCCAAGGTGGTTCGAGAATGTGTACAGAAACCATATGCTGCAAAACATTGATCAACCTACTAGAATCACCAATACTTCTGAAACTTTGTTACGGTCTATTTTCAGATCGGGACCTTTCAAATTGGGCGACTGTTTCTAGTAATGTGTATTAATATTTTCAGTAAACCTTTTCCTTGTTTCTACAGATAATTTGGATGTTCTATCATTCGACCTCAGGTAAACGTAGAAACTAGTCAGTCGTTCAATATGTAAACGAATACAGCAGTGAGAACCGGAAATAGGTCGCTAATTACAACTAATATTTAATGTGATGGAAAAGGATAGACAATCGATGTACTCCACTTATAGTATTTCGCGCATTCCTATACGAGTGTTCCATTTAACATCTTCAAAACCCGAATCAGTAGCAAAAGATTTCGAAACTTTCATTCATAATTACGTTCTGTTAATTTCATTGAATATTACCCAAGTGTGGGGATTAAATCTCTGTGTTCGGTTTCTGTGATTATCAAGATCATTTGGTATCTGTCTCCCCACTTCAAGAGGGATTATAAGCTGAAATCAGACTCTGAGGCCAAACACCATCCAAAGTATGAATCAATTACCATTCATCTCGGATCTTCGAATTATTCTCCTCCTTTTCATCCATTAGGCCTTTTTCAATCCGTCACTCGGTACACTCTCCGGAATTCCGCGCGAGGAGGAATCTTCACAGGACCCGCTGTAGTCCTGAGAAGTAGAGAACCACCCTCAGTGCTTACAGTTCAGGGATTTGGATGGGTACCCATTTTATTTTAATTTGCCTGTTGCCTTCAATCACTGATTTTGAAACGATATAGAGAAATACGTATCCACCGCTTAGTTTTTTAGTTGTAGAACTGTCACAACCCCTAGTACGTACTGGGCTAGGAAACTTAGCCCTAAAAACTAACTGTTTTGTATATGAATCGTTATGGTTAATGAAAACTTCTCTCATTCTCCATTCGAACTGGGTTTATTATCAACGTAACTATTGTTCAAGAACCTCCCCTTCTCCACTGAGCTATCCATTGTTCTACCCTACTTTTTAATATTGGCTAACAGGTAGATCACTTAAATTTTTTTATACAATTTATTATTAGAACACCTTAGAAATGACTATACTAGCTTCAACTCTCAAAATTAGCACTGCCAGAAAAAACCGTATCAACTTTGATCGATGCCATCAATATTAGCGAAAATATTCATTTTGACTACAGTGATACTTTGATCTGAACAATAGTACAGATCTCCTACTGATTTACTGCCATTTGAAGATCGACGGTTCACAATCAAATACAAAGCTTATATATTATAGAGATTACGAACACTTCAACATGGAGGAATTCACCACTGATTCCATAAACATTGATTGGAAGCTTCTAAACTCTATCGAAGACTCAAACTACAGATTCGAAACCTTGAATATAGCATTCTTCATTCTTCATTCTTTATTATTTCCATGCCACAATCTGCACAACCAAAACAAGGCGAAACTACCTTCCATTCATGACATATCATCGAAAAAATATGATTCAAATGAAAGATAAAGCTCGCGCAAAATTCAACGAATCTAAAACAGATAAGCAATATTATATTGCTTTGAGAAACCTAGTGAAAAACGCAGTTCGTCAAGAGGAAAAATCCTACATAAAATTCACTCTGGAAAAAAATAAAAACAATTCTAGATGGTTATGGAAGAGCCTGGGCGAATGAGGAGTTAACATAGAAAGGACAATGCTCTACCTGAAGAGCTAATGAAACCCCATGATATGAACACATTTTTCTTAGAAGTGGCAGATAATTCGGAAGTGGACCCAATTTTGATAGGAATATTTTGGAAATAATGTTATGAGTGATCAGACTTTCGAATTCTCCCAAATTAGGAATGAGAATATTCATGAGAGTTAGAAAAACTGCAAATCAGAAGCACATGGAGTCGACGGGATAAATATAAAAATGATAAGTTTGGTGCTTCCCCACTGTATAGATGTGATGAGGACCATCTTCAACGATTCCCTTAAGCGGGTATATCTTCCTTAATTTGAAAATCTGTTGATGTTCTGCCTCCACCCAAAATAACTAATCTGCATTTGCGAAACTTCTCGAAAAAATAGTTGCAGCGAATATATATATATATATATATATATATATATATATATATATATATATATATATATATATATATATATATATATATATATAGTGGTTTCTGAATAGACAGTGAATAATTAATTATGAATGATATAATCTGTTAAACAATTCCTCTGATTATGGAACGAGAAGAATTGTTGTAACTTTCCACGTTGAAAATTCGAATATAACATGAATTCTGGTAGTTTCATTCAGTTTTAACTCCTTGTTTATTTGCGCCCTTATTATCAAACATTAAACCACTCAAGCCCGGTGGTTTAATCAGTTAATAAAACCTCGAATCGCACTCAGTAAAATTTCCAGGCAAAATGCTCTCTAGAAATTCTGAAAAAAGCTTGATTGAAATTAATTCCAGAATCAATAATTAAATTGAGAAATCTTACTATCCAACTGGCCAAGCCAAGGATTTTTTTCCTTTCTGAAAATCCAATTCATTCTTTTGTTCCTCGGGTGTTTTTTCCAAAATAATTCGTAAAATACCGTCAATTATATAGTGGCAATAACTTTCCTTGGTAATCTCCATATTTGTTCAAGCACTATCCCCCTTTTCGAACTCTCTGAAATGAAAATAATATAAGGCGGTGTCAATGTGACTGAAAACTCTTCATCAACTTCCGCAGAACCGTTCTGAATGTTAATTAACCCCGTGATAAAACTTCCCCTCAATTAGCTCGAAAAATTGCACATTCGGAACTCGGTCCATCCACTCGGAATCGTGATTCGGAATATCTTCGCATAGGCGAGTGAACTCCACTCGAAAGAGTTAACCTAATCTTTCCAGCCCGCCGGAAGTACTTGTTAAAGTTCGCCAAGAAATTAACCTCGAGTTAATCGGTTTTCTTTCCTGCGCAATCAGAACTGTTATTTTGGACTGAGAGGAAGGCACGTATTAAAATAGGTGATGTATATCGGCGAGGAAGATTGGATAAATCACTGCCTGGAAGATGTGGAGGGTTCGCGGAAGGTTTCGAACCTCAACGTAGTCTTCAGGTCAGGGTTTTCATCAGTAAAGAAGAATAGTGTATTACGAAACAAAAGTTGTAAGAAGCATATTACGCACTACTAGAAAAAGCGTAATCCTAGAGTCTTACAACTCGAGTTGTGTATTATACTTTTTCTACGAACATATTCATTCCCATCAAAAATTAAGATTCCATGAAGTGAACATTTTTCAATGAATCAATCAAATAACTACATGTATTGATTATTCAACTACAATGTATGCATTGAGGTGGTTCCGCCACGAGACAAAAATATTATTTTCGACGGAATAAAAAAAAACGCGAAAAAATTTTTTTTTTGAAAGGGGGCACTTTCCCCCCTAATCGACTCAAGAAAATTTCTTCGTTATAGAAAGTCGGCGACTCAAAAAATTGATATCCCCAAAAAGCACAGCAAAAAAAAAATTCAAACCGGGCCCCCCCTCTCCCCCCCCTCACTAGAAATTATACATCATGGAAAAAAATTATCGTTTTTCGATAAAACTTCAATGGACTTTTTTGTAGTACTCTTTTTGAACTTTTTTTTTTGGGGGGAATTCGATGGGGTCGACTAGGAGTTTTTTTTTGGCGGAGGACACTCAAATGGTCTCCCGTCGTTCTTTAAAAAAACCCCTGGCACAATCTGCATTTCTCTACGACCGTCCCCCCCCGTTCAGGCTGTGTGTGTGCGTTACCGTGGACTATTTTGAATAACGCGAGTAGTTTTGATTATATCTGTCAAACTGGATGGTCAATCACTTTGATTTTTCTTTACAATATCTGTGATATCCTGCTCTAGCTCCTCCTCGTTTTTCAAAATTTTCTTAATTTTAGTTCTAACGGTAGAATTAATAATGTGATGTTTGCCTATGCATGGTCCATATGTTACGTGTCAATTGAGTCAACTTCAATTATATATATCTCGGGTTCGGGATGGTGAAACTTGTTATGGAGGTGTTGTTCACATGTTAAACAATACGTATGCCAAATTTTAATAATTTCCTAATTGAACTGTCTCGTGGCGGTACTACCTTAAGTAGGGATAACGATGCAAATGGGTAAATGCTAAGAAAGAATAAAGTATTAATAATATATTCATGTTAATATTTATATGATCATGTTAACAAATCAACTAGGATTCAATTAAAACCATGAATGAAAACAAAACAAAAATATTGTGGGAGTATTTGACCTATCTTATTCGCGGAAAAATTATGCTATGCTTTATTGTATTATAACACACTACACCATGCTCTACCATACTATACTACACTATACTAAGGATAGAAATATATGACGCACATGTTATTATATAGATAGTTATATTCATACGTATACGCTCGAGTATTTACACATTGCTTATCATTATGTGAATAAAATAATTAATAAAAAACTTTTTGAAGGCAAGCTAAAAAGTGGATGTGTGAGGTAGGTTATTCCGTGACAACTTTTCAGTTCGAATACAAAAACGACAAGCTTTTGAATCTGTAACTCACGGGATAACCTACGTCACACATCCAAAGTAATTATTTTTTCTTTGAATAAAATTCCATAATGCATTGTCTACGGAGTTATGGACACCTGCCAAATTTCAAAGTAATCGGACGACTGGTGGGTCAAAATTCACTTGCAAGATTTGTACATACATAGATACATACATACATACAAATGTATAAGTTAAATGAAAGCCTGTGAAAATGAACATAGAGTGCATTTCAATAACTATTCAGGAATATAGCTATCCTTGTTATATTTTCTATAGACAAGTTTTTCAACCAAATCTTCAATTTCCTTTTGTATGAGGAAGTATTGTTCATATTCCTTATGGATTGATGAACTTGGCTGAAAAGTGTTGGGCCTGTATAATAAAACATTTTCTGGCCTATTGTTTTTGCAGTTTTTTTTTGTAAAAAACTCAAAATGTCTTTTGTACCTTTTATTGTTTATATGGTTTGTTGATGTTGATTCTTTTTCATTCCTATATTAAGTTGAGGACTGTAATAATTTGTGATTTTTCAATTCAAGGATCAGAATTTCTTCATCAAGTTTTTCTGGTGGAGAAATTGTGTTCTTCATCCTATATTATTTTGAAATATCTATTTATACAACAAGAATATAAAGCGACACTTTTTTGCACGCGCGAGAAGTTTTCATGGAACCTCGCAAGTGCAAAAAAGAGGCTTCATATTCGAATTGTATACATGATTTTTCCAACACTTTGAATTTTTATAAAAATGAAAAAACCCTTTTTTTCTGACATTTTGAAAGCAAACGTCCAATTTTTATTGTTTTGTCAGTGACATTGACATCAAGCAAAATTATTTCAGTTAATCGCAATAAGGCGCATCGTAACAATTTCAATTATTGAAGTCGCCATTACTGTATCGTTAATCAGATAATTTTCGTGAATTTATAAAATATCGCTTCAATTATGGATGAAGAAATTGATTTTAGTGATACATCTGATATTCCTGCTGAGGTGATGGAGTCAGCGTAAACAGTTACTTCAGTACTTCTACCAGTAAAGTCCAGACTAAAAATATCTAAGGTATCAGAACCCATCATTCTTGCGTATCTGGGAAAAGAATCTAAAACTATGAACTTGTCAACCCTGTGGTCAAAGTTTTCTATGTTAAAATCAACTGTAGCTGTTAACAGGAATATACATATAGGTGATTATCTCAAAGTGAAGGCATTTCTTAGAAGAAAAAGTGCCGGCTATAAGCCAAAAAAGGCGAACGTTTTCACGAGAGGAGAGGTTACTAAATTTTTGGTTGATGCTGCGGATTAATTTTTTTTATCGATGAAAATAAATATGATTATGGGATTGCCAGGTGCCTGTCGCCGGGACGAACTTTCTAAAATTACAATCTATGATATTGAGGGCAAGGATTCTTATATAATTGTCGAAATTACTGATTCAAAAACGAGAATACAAAGAACATTTGCAGTTCCAAATAACAATGAACACAAATTGTACACAAAGTACATGTTACAGCATAGCATAGCAGAAAACCCTGAATTTTTTCTTCAGTATAGGAATGGAAAATATACAGTTCAAGTAGTCGGAATAAATACTTTTGCAAAAATTCCGAGTCTACTTACATCATTTTTTGGATTACCTAATACTGCAAAATATACTGGCCATAGTTTCAGAAGGTCATCTGCGTCGCTTTTAGTTGGCTCAGGGGCTGATATTTTGAGACTTGAACATCATAGTGGATGGCGATCGTCGACCATTGCAGAAGGCTGTATGGAGCAGTCCGTGGAAGAAAAAGTAAAAATTGGAGAAGGTATTTTCAGTGGTGTTATCAAGGAAAGTAGAAATGTCGAAGTCGAGAACAATAATACTTGTAACATTATATTTGATTTAGTATAACCAAAATCATCGTTTGGAATCAACAGAATAACAGCAATTGTACTATTAATATAAATCTTGTACAAAATTAGTATGGATGGAATATGATGGTAATATATTTAATGAAAAACGATTGAGATGAGAATACTGAAGAATTTTAGCTTCTTGATACCGATATTTTTTTTTTAGATATTTGAAGGTGAAAAATATTGATCTTATTACTACTCTATTGATGTGAATGTTCCATTTTAGGTCCATATCAACTTGAATTCAATTACTACAACCATTTACTATTTACTTTTGAGTATAATTATGAGTTGTCTGATTTTCTGTATTTTCTATAATACTACCGTTGTTGTCTGTTACTGTAGCAGTATTAACAATAGCACATGTTATTTTTGACGAATAAGCATTTATATTTTTAACGTAATTATCTACATAGCTCTTCAATGCTAGCATATCGAATTGTGGCTGGAGAGCGTCTAGAACGATGGCCTGTGTATAGTTTGGGATTTGCTAAAGGGCCCCATCGACGGTCGAACATGTTGGCCAACCTATGAAAAAGGAGTTTATTGTGCAGCACCGCAGTGGCTGAATCAGAAAAACGGATCCGGACAGTATCACTCATCCCCATTTACGGCTGTGATGAAAAGGTTGTCTACAATTCATTCAAATTATTGTCTACAATTCATTCATAATATTGTATTCATACAAATTATTGTATTGTGATTCGACGGGTAGAAGCTTTCTATCAAAGAAAGGCACAGTGTCAAAAGTGCGCCTATAATAAATGAATGGCAATGAACGAGTCGGCTGCATGTGTTTTAGGGTGCAAAAACACTCGTTTGAATGCATCCGCGAATACGAAATTTCATGGTTTTTCTACAGTTAGCTACAAACGTTTGGAATACATCGCCTTCGCTTGTTGACTGGTAGATGGTTTGCCCAATTCCCCTTCTTAACTTATTTTGGAAGTCCCTCGGTGAGCGTTTATATATGAAAATACTGCGTAAACGTGTTCACAGTCGCCACAAGCATTCGCTCTGCAAGTGCAGGGTGTTTTTGTAACTCTTCTGTTACAATCAATCTACGGAAGGAAAAAAGTCAATTGACAAATCTTGCAAGTTCAATTTTCACATTGATATAAACAATTGAATTTTTTATACTAATCATTACAATAATCTAAAAACATGCATGAAACATATTTTTATTCATGTAATACACATTCAAAATATTTTTTTAGTCAAATTCTGATAGTAAACGAACACTTTAAAAAATATGTGGAAATGTATGTGTGTATAAGAGAAAACAATATTTTCAATATTTTTTTTTATATCTCCAATATTTATTAGTATCTCTATATTATTTTTGTTTATTCGTGTAATTCACTCCTACATCAAACATGTGAGTTTCAATTAAATTTTATCAATTATTTGTGAAAATATTCATTCACCTCTAATTCGATAGAGTACTGATTTGATGTGGCTGTGCTTGGCTAGTCACTTTCGCATGTATGCTGGAATAATCAATTGTTTTTTACTTCCCACACCTGACACTCGTGACCCGAACGCACCAATGCACAGACTGTTTCCCTAAAACGATATAACTTGAAACGGGTAAAAACCCAATCGCAACTACCACTTGATCCATCACGAATATTAAACTCTTCTCAACTTGACAATAAATTAGATGTAAACACTACGATGACAGGTGAATTACGTATTCGCAGTGCACGTGTCAGTAGGTGCAATGTGTTTAGATGAAAATAAACACTGAGATTTCTATCGTGAACTAACATAGAATTGAAAAACTCATCAGAACATGTATTAGCAAGATCTACGAGTATATCCGTTGACATATGAAAAATGGCGAATGGACAAGTATCCGTAGCCCTCCCCCCCCCCCTAAAAAAAGAAAAACGCCGTGTGTGAGCAAAGTTGGTTCGTATACAAACTCTCGGCCACTTCCGGTTCTGTTTCTCGACTGTTCTTTTCTCTACTTTCTCTTCGAAAGGTCGCTCTAAGAGATTCTATTTGAGCACTCATGGAACTTTTCGTCGCTCTCCGGAAAAATTCCTTTGCTTTCTCAATCAACACAGCATAGCCTTCTTTCCTTATTAGCTTGTTATAATAATTCTTGACTTCAAACATCCCCCAACGAGCGTTGATCTCTATGAAGTTCTATAAATTCTGTCCAGAACTGTTTTTTGGCACTAAACGACATTTTCGAATAACAACGAGTACAGTGCTTCTCAAAAGTCCCCTCCCCCCTCTTATTTTTGGAACGATTATACAAAAACAAGTGAAATTTGAAAAGTTAATATTAAAGGTTGTAAACTCATCATGTACCAGTGATGATAGATGACAAAATCGTCAAAGGCCATTGTAACCAATAATTTTAAATGGAACCCTACGGCAAGCGACACCTCTTTTGCAAAGTATCGAAAAAACCTATTCAATGATACTAATTTTGTTTGTGTTTATGGCAGTTTCAATGGCTCATTAGTAAACATTAAAATTTAAATTCCATTCAGTATGATATTAATTATAGTTTTAAGAATCAGTATATACTCAGAGAAATTGTTCGAAGTGACCTCCATTTACTTCCTGACAGTGAAATATCCTATTTTTAAACTCTTCTCGTACTTTTGCAAATGTGTCTGCGGAAACAGCCTCACATTCTGCAACAATACGTTGTTTTAAAACGTCAATATTGTCAGGTTCAGTGGCGTGAACCTTCGATTTGAGGTACCCCCACAGAAAAAAATCCAATGGTGTGAGGTCCGGTGATCGAGCTGGCCATTCCGTTGAACCTCGTCGTCCAATCCATCTACCACGATACTCCTCATCCAAATACCATCTTACTGCACCGTAATAGTGTGGAGGAGTACCATCCTGTTGAAATGTTATTTCCAAATTGCCGAATTTATCTGGATTATCTTCCAAAATTTCAAGGATTAACAGTTCTATTGCGTTTTGCAACAGCTCCAGATAAACCTCACCAGTAAAATTAGTATTTGAAAAAAGAGGCCCAACGATGTGGTTCCACATGATACCACCTAAACATTCACTTTCTGGGGAAATTGGGTATGTGTTTCACGAAACAGGTGAGGATTTGCGTCACTCCAATACCTCACATTCTGTATATTCACATTTCCATACAGATAGAAAGTACTTTCGTCACTGAAACGAATTGTTTTGACATAGTCTGGCTGTTGGTTGATTTTAGTTTCCAAACTTTCACAAAATTCTAGTCTTCGGTCTGGGTCGTCGTCTGAGAGTTGATGAACCATTTATAATTTGTATGGATGAAATTTGTTTTTTTTTCAACACCCTGTGTACTGTACTTCGACTGAATTCACAGGTAGATGCAACGTGAGTTGTTGAAGGAGTAGGATTAACTATTACTTCTGCCAGTATATCAATTTTTTTCTCATGAGAAATTTGTGGTCTGCCAGATCGTTTCGCATCATTGATACTACCCGTTGTTTCAAACTCACGAAGAAGCTCCCTTAAATGAGTCCTCGAAACGGGGCGATCGGGAAACCTCGCATTAAAAATGCGTTCTGCTGCATGAATATTTTGTCCAGTTCCACCAAGAATCAGGATCGCTGCTACTTTATCACCTAAAGCACGTACCATTTCGCTTCTTGAAGCACTTAAACGTTGGGCTCACAACAGTTTAACAAATTATTAAAATGTACAAAAATATTAAAAGTACTAAAAGCTGCTGAAACAGTTAGATGTTCGATCAACAATACACAAATTATCAAATGTTCAAAAACTTGGACAATTACAAAAACGTCGAATCAGGGAGACTAACAAAAACGTCAGCTTATTTGACAACTATCCAAAGGCGGAGCTTGAATTTGGATGTTTAGTATTAACTGATTTAATTCATCACAACTTTGCGTTTTTCAAAAGCGAGTTACCAAAACTGCCATTAACACAAACAAAATTTGTATAATTGAATAGGTTTTTGTGATACCTTTTAAAAGAAGTGTCGCTTGCTGTAAAGTTCCATTTGAAATTATTGGTCACAATGGCCTTGTGACGTCATCTTTGACGATTTCGTCATCTATCATCACTAGTAGTTTACAACCTTTAATATTCAGTTTCCAAATTTCACTTGTTTATGTATAATCGTTCCAAAAATAAGAGGGGGGAAGGGACTTCTGAGAAGCACTGTATACCACTGAATAAGGTAGACTGAGAACTGAGGCCGTGTCAGGCGAACCGCTCGACGGTTATCAATCCATGGTCCAACATGTCGGGGACGCGGTTCGAGTTGGAGGTAGCTATCGAACCGAACGTCCAACCCAACAAATCCTTCGAGCATGTTGGCACCGATCACATCCACGATATAATATGTTGGACGAGTCGATCCCAACATGTTCGACCGTCGATAAGGCCCTTGAAGTCTAGATATTCTGCCGATTTTGTTTATTCCAACACATTGGTTAGTGCATTTTCTATTTACGAAATTCAGAAAAGGGAAAGTCTGCAAATCGGATGAGAAGTCTCTGAAACGTTGTGTTTTGGTTTTCAATTAGTTATATGAATCATCAGAGATTCTCACGTATCCTCCATGTCTTTAGTCTTGAAGTTACGGGACTCCTGCTTTTCACATGCACCACTGATACTGAAAAATAAAATTACCTGGGATATAGTACGTTCGTAAGCAAATGCAAATATCTTCTATCTGGGGCGTTTTGGAGAAAAATATAGATTTCTTTTGTTGTCAACGTTTTGAATTCCTTACTTTTGCAACCACCATCTGATTTCCTTTTTATCATGCTTCATATTTATCGTTGACCTCAATATCGAATAAATTGACCAAAGTGATGAAATATCTCATTAGGCCCTAAATTCTCTATACCTTCCATTTACCTGGAATATACTTTGGAATCTAGGTAACTCTCGCAGATTCCTTCAATCAATTCACTCTCCTCAGATATTTTTTCCACTGGCGATTGATTGGAAAACTGCATGATATTGTCCCTAATCACCCACCTTCACTTAAAATAAAGGATAAAAACTATCCATCAATAATCCATCAACTATTTCCCAAAATCTCTATCAATCCATCACTCCACCAACCAATTTATTGATATATCCTATTTATATTAATCATAAATCTGTTACCCTAACCAAACCAATTATATATTTTATTGCCTCTTGGCCATTCTGCGCATTACTCGTATTTGATGATACCGACACCGATTCCCGTATTTGCCATGAAAGGGTTACTGTGTTGGAAATGTGTCGATACAACTGGTTGAATCCATTTATCTTCTGCTCTGTGAGCGAACGAACAAGGGATAACCACACTTTGTTTTGTGTTGGAATGGGTGGAACTTGACGCTACAGTGTCCGAAGAACTAGCTCGAAGTGTACAGAGTGCTCCACAAATACTTCGGGAACATGAGTTGATGTATTGTGCGCTGTGTTCTCACTAACGGTCTAGGACTGCTTACCAAAACTGAACGAACAAAGCGAGAAAAACAAGGTCACCCTCTTGTGAGTTTTGGGCACACCGGAGTGGGGACAAATGAAATAACAGATTTTGTCAAAATTCAAAAATTCAAGATGGCGGCTCCAAGATGGCAGACAATTTTTGTGATTATGGTCCGATTCGATTCAAAATTACTATATGATGGTTTTTGGGGTCAGAGATCATGAATTTTTTATCAAAACATATAAAGAAAGCGGCTCAAAAAAAGGCCCAAGGCGGACGAGATTTAGGTTTATGGTCCGATTCTATTCAAAATTGGTATGTGGGGCTTTTCAGGGTCAAAGATGATGAATTTTTCTTCAAAATTCAAAAATAAAAATGGAGGCTCCAAGATAGCCGATCTGTGTTAATGGTTCGATTCCATTCAAAATTGATATGTGGGGTTTTCAGAAACGAAGATTATGAGTTTTTCATCAAAATTCACGAATTTATGATGGCGGACGAGTTTTGCATTCATGTCCCGATTCTATTCACCATTGATATCGGGGTTTTTGGGGTCGGAGATTATAAATTCAGTCGAAGATTATTGATTTTTAATTTTGATTATTCATCATTTCATTTTGATCATTTCACATTTAGCACGGATCTAAGCAAGCAACTCGATGAACGCATTTATCTCTTGGTGGTAAAATTGACATTTTTTATTTTTTTTGTTGGAATCCAAAAACTGTTGATAAGAATGAATCGTTAAACTGCAATAAGTGGACACAAAGTTTCATCTTTGTACTTGGTGGCGCAAATAAATTATAAGTAGTGTATTTGGTTAGCGTACGCCGATAAAGCAGCCGAGCAGCCTCTTTTCTTTCATCTACATTTACGAATATTGAGATTTCAGACTGAAATGTATTTCCATCAAAATGAATTATAGCTTTATTACTAACGAAAATGGTTTTCCCATTACCACAAACTGAATACCCAAAATATTGAGTATGAATAATCACCAACGAGGAGAGCAATAAGTGGACTATTGTGAATTACCGCGAGATGAAGTTATGAAGCTCCGAGTACCATTTGAACATTCACTTCCTGTGATCTATGGCATACATGATTAATCTAGTAATTCCATTGTGCCCCTCTCGAGTTCATTATTCCAACTCGTTCGACAAAAGTTATGTGCTCCTAGGAAATCGTCATATTTTCGATAAAATATTCAAGATGCCAGCTAGCTGGCACATTTCCCGTACAATTTACAGTTTCCCTTTTTCCATTGTTTTTATGAAACCAGCCATGCCGACAATATTAAAATTGCATTTTTAGTGTGCGTATGCCGCCGACTGAAAACAATATACTTATGACATGAAAAACATTTTCATGGCAATTCTGAATTCCCGTGGAATACATAGAGAGTTGAAATATACTGCCTTAAGCACAGGGTTGGA
The DNA here is from genome assembly GCA_018342105.1 of Gonioctena quinquepunctata. Lineage (NCBI taxonomy): Eukaryota > Metazoa > Arthropoda > Insecta > Coleoptera > Chrysomelidae > Gonioctena > Gonioctena quinquepunctata. The sequence goes on along the minus strand of JAFIRS010002290.1, from coordinate 36,061 downwards.
CTGACGCACGAAGTAACATGGGATGATTATTGGGTTTCTGAAGATTGAGCTAAGGTTTGTGTTATATCCCCAGTGATAAACTTCCATACAGAGAGGTCCATAAGTAACGGATAATTCTAAAATGAAATTTTTCAAACATAATTCTATACCTTCTCCTTCAACCTCCTCAGAACGATGGTGCTTGTGATAGCTATTTTGAAGGGGTTTTTAATTCTCTATCCAGCAATATAAGGTCTTTTCTCAATCAGGAAAATCAAATTTCAAAATAGACTTGTAATATATACAATAATTATTTTGAATTTTGATTTTAATCATGATTTGAATTGAGAAAAATCATGTGATTTAAATAATATATCTACATCAATTGATTTGGATCGTTTCAACCCTGTCTGATACCAAAACATATATTTGTTGAAAAATGTTCACTTCTGAAAAATCTAAAATTGCCTCATGTCTCATGGAAAGAGCCCCGAATCTACCGTTATTATTGAAATTAGCGGCGATAGAAATGCCAATTTCCAAGAGAGCTAAAAATGTTTGAGGATCCATTTTGATGAGAAATGTTCAGTTCTCAAAAATCCCAATGTTTATCACTTAGATCCCGTTAGATGTGAAATATATTCGGATTTTTCAGAACTGATTTTTTTCATAGAAGAAGGTATTAAATTCGATACCCTCATCATAAATCTGTAGACATTTTGAGACTATCTCGCCTCCTTGAATTATTTTTCGAAAAAATTGGTATTTTCATCACTACAGGCGCGCGTGAATGTCACTCAGGACAACCCCAGAACATATTTGAACTAATATCTAATATATCGCAAGAATTTCAGGGTTCAACTCCAAAATTACGAAAGATACGGGGGTGTTTCTATGAGAAGTGAGACGAACTCGGATTATTCAGAACTCAAAATTCTCCATAAAGATCTGTATAAGTTCAATGTTCCGATCACTAAACCGTGAAAAATGTCAGCTCTTCTTGCTTCCTAGTATTATTTTTCGCAAACATCGAAATTTCCATCGCCTCTGGCGAGCAGTGTATATCATTACAATTTTTAGTAATTTTTTCATTCCTATATATCACACATTTCATAAATAAATTTTCTCCGTTATGATTGCACCAAGTTTGAAAAACTTGATATTGATGAAAAGAAAATGAAAATACCTTTCGAACAAGGTGCCACACGACCCCTATCCTCATTAAAAATGTTTGAAGGGTGCTCATAATTCAGAGGGGGTGCGAGAAGGAGGTAATATTTTTAAACTGTAAATTGTCGAATTGACAATGAAAATCGACCTGTTTCAGGTTTTTTTAAAACAAATACATAATAACTTTAAAAATGAATTTATTCCATACCTATGGACCGCCCTGTATATTCCCGTGTTATCTTCAAATTATGCTAGATTCAGAATTAAGAGGTACATGGTTCTTTTCAAAACGGCTCATGATATGAAATTCTCAGATTCCATTAGTTCAACCTTGATGATGGGTATGTTGAATAGAAACATGAAGAAATATCCACGGTGTGATACCTGGATGAACGAAGGAATGGAGGGACTATTGAACTTGTAATGAAAAACTCATATCCATATAAAAAAAGTTGAGTGGGGGCACCAAAGGAGAAATACAATGATAATACAAATACAATACAAAATATGTTTGTTATTTTTTCATAACTTCTTGAGTGAAAAGGCTCAAAAAAAACATTTAATTTTTTTAACAAACATTTTGAGAACGGTTCGTGATATTCGAAGTTTTGCAAAACCGTTTTCTTGTCTTCAGAAATACACAACTTTTTTTCAAATTCAACGTATTTTTATCGTTAGTGAAGTAGCAATAGTGTGCAATCAAAGTTTTGCACCCCTATAGATAATGGAATATAACGATTATCGCTTCGGGGGCTCTATTCTGAAATTGTCTAGTAAATGTTTACATGTTGTCTTTTCAAATTTCGCTTTCGTTGGTTTCGCGTAATGAAGCATATCACCAACTTTTGATTTTTACCTCACAATACACTCTATTTAAAATGAAAAAATACCGTAAAAATATTTTTTTGATACGTCTTATAGTTTCCAAGATATTCAATTGTTTAGCAGGCGTGTGACGACGCGGAGTCATCGGCCGCTGTGACGTCACTTTACATCGGTCAGTCAGTGCGTGCTCTGCTTCCGAGCTGTGTGTATGAAGTTTGCGTCGAAAATTAATAAAAATGTCTAATCCAGAAACCAGAAAATCGTGTATTGTGCAAAAGTGTTTAGATAAAACTACTAATGCACCCTAAAAGTTGTTATTTATTGTTGCTTCCGAACCTAAAAGTCGAAAGGAATGGATGCAAATCATGATGTTCTGGGGTGATTTGGCATTTCACTGTTCAAATATCTCTTTTGACTTTTGCATATCCAATAGCGTCGTCGCCGAAGCTGTTTCTAGCCGATCTGAAATAGAATAAACGTAAGTTGATCTAATATATAAAAAATATAATACATAAAAATGCACTTATCCACGATCACATTGAAGAGGAAATTAATATGAAAGGTTTTTCATCTTAGCTTGATAATATTTTATAGGTGTGGTCGCGTGCATCCTAATAATAACCTACTTATGAAAAAAATATTTAATGGGTTCAAATTCCAAAAAGTTTTGTGCCTCTGGTACATAATGTTCAGGTTAGGTTTACTATGTTTTTGTTACATTATATATAAGAAAAATACAAAATGTAGGTCATGATCCAAACTATTGTATTGTTTTTAATAAGTCCCACCATGTTACAAATACCCACGCATTCTTCCTTCTCAGGAACTCAATGTCAAGTAAGATGATGATAGTATCAATATGACGTATGACGTAGATTTATAAAACACTAGTAATGAGAAATATGTACTCATAGGGATCAAAAGATTTATGATAAAATGTAAAATGTTATGAAGTAATACTTGTTTTTGCATTTTTACTCCTCGCATCCCGGTGGCCAAGGAATCGGAGTTATTTGAAAAATAGTGGGCAACCATCAACCCGTCTATTTCAGGCAAGTTATCAGATTGTCCTTATTGAAAACCGTCATCCATATCTACTTTTATACTCATAACACTATTGTAATACTGATTCACATAAAAACTTAACTTAAAAACGAACATTCGATAGCAAAGCAATGATTGAGTGTATGGTGAGAACGTTGCGTTGTGAAATGACGTCACGCAGGCATGGCGTGCTCGTCAAAAATATTTGAATATACCGGAAACTAAAATTGTCGTAACTTCAACACTACTCGCTTGATTGGAATGAAACAATAACAGGTGTATTTCTGAACATTTAGGCTACACGATCATAGAGTTTCAAGTCATTCAACAGACCCAGTGACATTCTTCATAGATATTGTCGATTGTTCGGAATGTGCTTAAGAAAGAAAATGCTAAAGAAATGACCGACAGCAAATATAAAAAACATCTGTTCCACTGAAGATCTCGCATCACACTTCCATACCAACGACAGCTGTTTTGTGCTGCTGGCTACAGTATTGCTTTTTGTCTTCTTTTGGTTGCTCATTCTAGGTTGGTTTTAAATCTGATTTACACTCTATTAGAAAATCTTTGAAGGCAGAAATGTAATACATATTGAAATTCCGATGTTCCCACTATGTCTGATACACACAAAATGTCATAGGATATTGTTTTGAGAATACGAAACTTCAAAGTTGTGTGACACTTTTCTGCGACTTTTGTCGACGACGACAATTATCGTTCGAGATTTGAGAAATGACCTTCAGATTATTGATCCTATTATTAACATAATTTTATCATCACGAGTATTCTATATTGATTTTTCCAGTCATTTGTTTTTTTATGTCCACTCCTGAACTATTTTTTTGTTTCAGCCATCTCCAAATGACATCGGTGAAACAACAAGCTCGGATCCCGATTCCAACGGCCTCGTATCACGCTCTATCTCTCTGCATTTCCCGGTCGAACGGAAGGCGTCCCGCGGGAACAGTATTGAGATTCGGTGTGAATCAGCCCTTCCCGGCGTGCCCGTATCCAAGCAGATCACAGCCCTCAGCGTCCCCGTGAGGGATCCCAACGATCCGCAAGTCATCAACAACCAGAAATTACACTGGTATGTCAACCACGTCCTAGATGATAGTCAGCTTCATGCAGTACGCTTTTTCCAACTTGAATACAGAAAAAAGGTTTTCTTGAATCGATTTGTAGACGTGTTGATTCAAGAAAGTTGTACCCTTGGAAAGGTCTAACCGAACACTGAATAAAATAAGTTAAACGGTTTTATTGTGAAGAAACATAATAATGATGCAGATAATGAACTGAAAGCTAAAAAATAATTAGGCAGGTACCAGTCATCACACCACTCTACTCGTCAATATAGGGCATGGATTAGACCAAAATAAAATCGTGGGGCGCGTCGAATTTCTATCAACCGCCCATATCAAATTACGCTACACGCCACGATTCTATTTTAGTCTGATCTGGTACCTACCTAATTATTTTTCACCTTTTAGTACATTATCTGCATCATTATTATGTTTGTTGGCATATAAAACCGTTTAACTTAAAAAAAACTTATTTTATTTTCAAGTTTTTAGTTTTTATTTAGTTACCTAATATTTCTCATTCTATTAAGTTCATTTAGTGCCTCATTATTAGAAGGTTCCTTTCCTGACAGTTTGTTGCAATCTAACTCCTCAATACATATACCTTCCAAAGACTTTACTCGCCCCACTGCCACGTGAGCTTGTCCTTCCTCAAACAATGCTGATCCCAAATACACAACTGCGTGGTCCACAGTACTGCCTTGCATTTTATGGACAGTGGAAGGCCATGACAAAGTTAAGGGCAATATCTTTCTTTCAGCCGTCCCATAATTGAACTTTTCTGTAAACAGTATGCCCAAGTCTTGAGGAGAAAACGCTAACGACATATCATTTTTATCCACCTTAATGTCATACAGTCCTCGGCGCGCTTTAACCTTTTATCTTAATAGGCCAATCAATGGAGATTTTCGGCTCTATTGATTCCGTGACAAAAATACTACCAGTAACCTACTATGCCATCATACGAAAGTTATATCGTGTTATGTTTCCTACTCCCAAATTTCATTGCTTAAATTGTTATAAACATTAATAGCATTTTTTTCTTTTTTTTTCTTTCGTTTTTTAATTGTAACTTTAAAAATTATGTAGCAATATCAATACTTTGAATGGATCGGATCATTAGTAACGGAGAAGAACCTGAGAACCCGGAAAGAATCTGAGTTATTATTGAAACTCATAACACCGCCATTCTTCAAGTTTTGAAGCACGCTTTCCACGACATAGTAGTGATTGATATGTACCTTATGTGCGCAAAAATTAGGTACTGTTGGATTATTAGTTTTGGCATAATTGCAATTTGATTTTGTTAATGCAATTCATTGCAGCAGACTTGGATGCGTTTGTGTTGAAATGCTGGAAAATAGGTGAAGAATACTTGCGAACATGACCGACAATGGGCGACTACCTGAAAGCGGCTGAGTAGTGGGGGTAGGCAGCAGACGCGGGGAAGCGCTGCGCCCGTTATGAATCTGCTGCTCTATCCCGGCTACTGGCCCGCTTTCATACACTCGCAGGTTTCTGGTCATGTTTGCTAGTATTTCTCACCTATTTCGCAGCATTTCAACGCAAAATGAGAATGGTCATTTTGTAGTACTATACTTCAACTCTCAAAAAATCTATAGGAAAAATTCAAATCGGACCACCCATAACGCATCCAGTTCTGCTGCAATGAATTGCATTGAAAAAATCAAATTGCAATTATGCTGAAACTAATAATCCAAAAGTGCCTGAATTTTTCACACATAAAGTACATATCAATCACTACTATATCGTTGAGAGCTTGCTTCAAAATTCAAAAAATGGCTCATTTTCTCTGCCTTTTGATTCTCCACAATTCGTCCATGAGAGTATCGAGATTGCTCCATTAATTTTCAAGTAACAATTGAAAAACGATACAAAATAAAAAAATGCTCTTCAACGTTTATTACAAATTTAGCAATGACAGTTGGGAGTAGAAAACATAACAGGATATAACTACCGACCGTTTTCCGTATGATGGCACAGTCGGTTTCCTGGTAGTATTTTTGTCACGAAAAAATCTCCATTGATTGGTCTATAACTTGAATGGTGTACCGCTAACAACGTATTACTTCTAGCCACCCTAACGCCACACGATACGAAATATCGACTTGTGTGGGGAATACATGCTTGAATCACGATTCAAAGTTGACATAGTCCTTTGTTTTGATTGAATACCCAGATTTCAGTTTCAATGTATTGACTGTCTAAACTCTATAATCCACCATTTTGTTTCGGACGCCATCTTGGAATTTGGATTTTTTCATGGTGTACTGTATTCCACTAGTCAAGCCCTTTCATTCGATATCCATATTGAACGGGTTGTATTGACTCTATGATCCGCCATTTTGTTTCGGACACCATATTGGATTTGGAACTTTCCATGATGTACTGTATTCTACTAGTCAAACCCTTTCATTTGATATCCATATTGAGGGGGTTGTATTGACTGTCTAAACTCTATATACCGCCATTTTGTTCCGGACGCCATCTTGGATTTGGAATTATTTCATGGTACGCTATATTCTACCAGTCAAGCCCTTTAATTTGATAGTCATATTGAGGGGGTTGTGAAAGAATATGTAATCCGCCATTTTGTGGCGGCGGCCATCTTGGATTTCCAATGATACTGAATACACATAACTGTATTGTCGTCAGAATTGAAGGTGTGTACCAAATTTCAGATCAATCCGTCAACAGGAAGAAGGTAAAATTTCGATTACTAGATTTGACCCACACAACACACAAACAAGGCAAGCTAAATAAAACCGTCTAATAAAAACTTAGCATTGAATATAAATGTAGTACATTTGTTCTAAAGTAGTTGCTGCTTTTGATATGACCTAAGAAATATGCATATTAACTGTTGCAGGCTTTGTAATTTCTGAGGTTAGTTGTCTTAATTTCTATGGCACTGGAAATAAAATAAAAAATCGCAAGCGGTAAATGTTGAGTACGGTTATATGTTAAGTATGGGGTCTACTTTGTGGAGTTTGCGAGATCAGTTGCATAATAAGAAATCATGATGGTTTTTTCGAAAAAAAAAAAGGATTGAGTAGACCGCTGTCGTGAAATTTTACACATCCGTGTACTTTTGATAACTGTACAGTCTAATTAGTAATAATGAATTTAACTCGCGAAGAATTAGTAAATTTGTTTTACTGTATTGGCGAAGCTGACACAAATCCTTCATTAGCAAGCAGAATCTACCATCCAAAATATACAGAAGAAGAAGAATTCCACGGGTGTCTCCATTCCTAAAGTAAAGAGATCGGTTTGAACTCACCGGTAGTGTGTCTTATACCAAAAAGAAAACTGTGTGTGGTCGGATCAACGGGGAGAAGTTTAATTTATGCTACAAGAAAATCCTTACTTAACCACTGGGAAAATAGCAGCGAAAACGGATATTTCACGAAGTTGTGTGAACAGAAAAATATTGAAACTGCTGGATCGGATCATGTATTCAGTGAATGTAACGATGTCTTTGTGTTTGGTTTTTAACCGACGAAACCAAAAACGAGGAGGCTCTCTAGCCGACGCGTATATTTTTTTTTTATGTATGACCACGCATAACTTTTTGCTGAGACGCCCGATTCCGATCATTCATTCTTCAGTGGATAGGGTGTACTTTGATGTTGGTCCAATTTGAATATAAAAGATGAAATCCACCCCCAAGAGTAGCAAAATGAAGAATATTGATCACTCACCCTCTGAATTCTGGTCCGTTAACCGATTCTATCAGGCATAACTTTGTACTGGGTTGTCCGATTTGGATGATCCTCTTTCATTAGATAGTGTATACCTCATAGTTGAACATATTTGGATTTCGAATGAAAGTATCCACCCTTACGGGTAGAAAAATAGGGAATGATTGATTTTTCTTTGTGAACATTGGCACACATATGTAGTTGACAATGACAGATCGCTACTGTCATTATTTCTGTTCTCCTACATCCGTCACAATCATTATATTCTATGAGAGGATGGAATGATATACAAGGTAATTGAATAAACTAACCAGAACAACAAAAATAATTTATATTACAACAAATAGTATATAAATTGTAAAAGTAGATAATCATATTATTTAACTGGTAATAGTTGAAGTAAGGTGGGTAAGTAAGTATTTTGGAAGTAATAAAGAAACAAGTAGGTAGTAATGAGAAGATTTCAGCCACAAAAAATTGAAAAATAAAAACTTTTCAACAAAAGATTAAACCGACGATATACGGAACTGGAGAGTAAAAAATAAAATAAACCTTCTTAGTCTCAATAACTAAGCTCCTAAACTAATGTAATTGACTAATTTTGAGTCGGCGCCAAACGTACAATCAACGATCATTAAATTACTTCAAAAAAATTACCAGAATGTCACCGCGCAACTCGATGCCATCATTTTACGCCTTACCTAATTCATTCGCCTGACCTTAGACCACTGGACCACCTGGAAGTTAATTAGTTTTCAAACTATTACCAATCTATTGCTACAGTGGTATAGTACCTTTTTTCGAAAAATGGCCATAAAAATCTTAAGCATCACTTTTGACCGGCAGTCAATGATTTTTCTTATGTTTGCTGTGAGTACTAACATTGGCCAGGTTTTCTGCAGCCCGCTCTTAGCCTATCAGGCCACGGTTTCACATCATATTTTATTGTCCGCAGTTTTGCACTAGACACTTGCCACTTATTTTGCCATTTTTGGGTTATGACTGGTTCCACCACTGATTTAATGTCTGTAGATTCTACTCCTATCACTGTTCCGGATTCGGCAGAGGTAATTGCACTACTAGGACATTCGTCGGCTTTTTCATTGCCATGAATTCCAATGTGTGATGGAATCTAAATGGAACAAACTTATTTTTCGTGTTCCTGGATCACATGGAGTTCCCTCTTTATTTTCTTTGCAATGGAATTTTTGGGATAGAAGCACTTCAGCTTGTATATGGAGCTAAGCAAATCCGTTAAAATAACATATTTCTCTCTACCTCTCGCATTAATACACAGTGCTCGTCTAAAGACCGTCCCTCCCCTACTAATCTTTGAACCACCTGGTATATCCTAACGGAATTTGTAGGGTTCAAATAGTAGATAAAAACCTACTTTTTCATGAAAAAATCACAGCTAAAATGGTGGCTGAGCGCCATCTTCAATAATTTTTTTAAATAGAACACCTCCCTATATTATTCCATTTTCGAAATCTGCTCATAATTCTCAGTTTTCTCTAATACACTTTACTCCTAAATTCAATTGTTTTCGGAATATTAACGTTTGAAAAGTGACATTCCGGTTCAAAATGAAGTATGGATTTTGGTCACTTCCGGTAAAACATTTTGCTAACTAAACTAAGCGGACCAGCTAGCTAGACAAGCATCTGAAACGCTATTCACAGGGCCAGAACATGTACACGGAATTAGCAAAAACCGATGCAGGACCCTGATCGACGAGTGGATAAAAAGATGACACCAACAATATTGGGATCAAACTGTCGGGCAAATTCACAGTAAAGTCATGGTGGGGCATCCAAACCGGACCCTGATGGCTGACCTTCTGAACCTGAACAGAACGAAGGCACGTATAATGATAGGTCTGTTGACTGGACACTGCGGCCTAAGAAAACACCATGGGAGTATGCAGGGAAACCGTGGAGTGTAGGCTATGTGATGAAGAGGAGGAAACAGCCTCTCATATCATCTTTGACTGTGACTCCCTAAGTAGTAGGCGACACAGAACCTTTGGAGAGATCAGCCCGGAAACAGGCACGAATCTTATCAACCTTATTTGAATGAGGAGCCACTGACGACAGAATGATACAATAGACCCCAGCTGGTCGCAGTGTCAAGGGAAGCTAAGTGCCAACCCTGTTTCTGGCTTGTCAGCTTTCAACCAACCAACCAACCAAACGTTGTTATTAATTTGTAGTAAAATATCCCAATGAATTCGACTAATAAGAGGCGTGAAGAGAGTTTATTAAGGATAAACAATACCGTTCACCAAAAAATCTCGAAGCCTACGAATGTGTTCTGTAAATTCACAATCAAAACAAATTAGTTAGCTGAAAAATTATCATGTGTTTTTGAATAACACTTTTATTTACCCCAACAATTATTTCATCAAGTGTTCAATGTGGCCCCCTCCTAAATCTCGATAATAAAGTGCCCTATTATAAATAGTTTCTCTCACGTTGATGAAAGTCTGTTCATCTATTTATTCACATGTATCTATCATTCTGCGTTCCAACTCTTTTATTGTTTGGCATCCAGTGGCGTAGTTTTCTTACTTCAGATACCCCCAAAGAAAAAATCTAGAGGTTTAAGATCTGGAGATATTGGTGGCCATTCTGTACTTCCCCTGCGACCTATCCATCGCCCAGGAAAGTTTGTATCGAGGAAATCACTAGCCATGCGATCGAAATGGGGAGGTGCCCCATCCTGCTGAAATATTATTCCACGATTTTGAAACTCTTCCTGATTGTTTATTACAATTTGTCTTATTCGAGGTTCAATTTCAGTCTCTAAAAGATTTCTTTAAAGAACTCCTGTGAGATTACCTCTGATGAAAATCGGTCCAACAACGCGATTGCCCAAAATCCCCGACCAAACATTCACCTTTTCAGGAAACTGGGTATGTCCCTCTCTGAAAATATGCGGATTAGTATCGCTCCAGTATCGTACATTCTGTTTGTTGACTTTTCCATTGAGAAAAAACGTGCATTCGTCTGCGGAACATACACGTTTTAGGAAGCCCCGTTCTCCTTCAATTGTTCTTGTTAACCACTCACAAAATTCAACCCTCCGGTCTGGATCATCTTCCGTGAGAGCATGCAGGATTTTCATTTTATAGGGATGGAAGCTTTCTTTTTTAGGACTCTTTGGACAATTCTCGAACTCACTCCACAGGATTCAGCAAACTGCAGACGTCGACTGAGTCGGATTGATGACCATGTCAGCAACAATTTCTAACATTTTTTCTTGTGAGCATCTTTCAGCGTACCAGTTGCTTGGAGCTTATTTAAAAGTTTGGGCAAATATGACCTCGAAATAGGACTTTCGGGAAATCTATCATTAAACATACGGACTGCTAGATGATAATTTTCCCCAGCTTCTCCAAATATCAAGACTGCTTCAAATTTATCGTCTAAACTACGAGTTATGATCACACTTTTCATAAAAGAATTTAGGCGCTCAACGGACTATTTGACAATTAGCAGTTCAGTTTGCCAGTAAGCAAGATGTTACCGTGACAACAATTTTTCCAATGCAAACTTGATTGAAAGCAACATGAGTGTTTTTGGTTGGGTTTGAAATGACCAAAATGTCACTTTTCAAACGTTAATATTTCCAAAACAATTGAATTTAGTAGTAAAGTGTATCGAAGAAAACTGTTGAGAATTTTGAGCAGATTCCAAAAACGGGATAATATACTGGGTGTTCTATTAAAAAAATATTAAAGATGGCCATCAGCCGCCATTTTGAAACTTTTAGTTGTGATTTTTTCATGAAAAAGTCATCTCCTATTTAAGCCCTTCAAATTTCGTTGCGATATACAAGGTGGTTCAGAAATTAGTAAGGGGGGAACGGACTTTAGACGAGCACTGTAGATCAGTGCCAATGGCATAAAGTTCTGCATTGAATATGCTGGTCGTTGAGTGAAGCTTATTGAAGAGGATTCCAATGTCGTAACTGTTGCAGCTCCTACTCCTTCGTTGGTTTTTGAGGCGTCCGTGTAGACTTCTGTGTAACAAGATTAGTTGGAAATGATTCGATGGTCGCTTAATGTTTGGGGAGGAATTATTGGAAATCACATTATTGGACTCCACTTTTTCGACAATGTGATGAATGGTGGAAGCTATTTACATTTCTTCACGAACATCTTCTCAGAATGTTAGAAGAAGTGGATTTGAATACCAGAAGGACCATGTGGTTGCAGCACGATGGTGCATGCATAACCATAAGATACGGCGAGAAGATCAATCCTATCCTAATCGTTGTATGGGCAGAGGAGGTACTATTCTCTGTCCTGCGCGATCTCTAGACTTCTATGGATCTCTATCTTTGGGGATACGTGAAGGAATGAGTTTTCATAGATCGTCAAACAACTGCAGATGATATGAAAAAAATTATCACGGAAGCCTTCCATTCAACTGATGGAGCAATGCTTGCTAGAGTTCGGGGCTCATTTACTAGAAGACTAGCAGTCCGTGCGGAACACTAATGGTGACCTATTTGAGCATTTATAAGTAGCTTTTGCCCAAAATGTTAACATAGTTTCTGGTTATTCATCCTTTCCTGTTCTTGTAAGGTTTGCTAAAATTGTTTCCTTTGTGATGTACTCTTGTTTCTATTACAATTTCATAGATTTGTATGATGCATGTTTGGAAATTTCGACACTGGCCTACTCGATTCCTTTTTTTTTCGAAAAAATCATCAACATTTCTTTTTTTGCAACAAACCTCACAAATTTAAGGAGGTAGACCCCACAAACTTTATTTCGGCGAAAATATCTTGAAAAATGGCATGCAATGATGCAATGGAATATAGAGTGCATTTAACAGTCGAGTTATTATCATTTGTGATTTGTCATTTTCAAAAAATAGTTCTAGACGAAGGAACATTGACTCTCAGTTCGCCTGATACCCAAAAGATGCCCTTAATTCTAAGGAATTGACTGAAAAAAAGTTTAATGGTTCTGAACTTATGATTTTTAATTTGACACATAAATTGACATAAGTCAAAAACTATTGCAGATAAGCCTAATAGGCTAAGAGCGGACTGCAGAAAACCTGGCCAATCGAGTAACAGAATGAAATGTTTTTGAAATGTTAGTACTCACAGCAATCATAAGAAAAATCATTGAATGAAATGTTTTAACAAGCATTCATCTAGTTTCACATAATATGTATCTGTTGAGTTCAAATCTGTTGCTACATTGGTATGGTTGCTTTTTCCGAAAAAAGGCCATGAAAAACTTATGCACCACTTTTGCCCAGGCAGTCAATGATTTTTTATGTTTGCTGTCAGTACTAACATTTTAAAAATATATCATTATGTTACTCGATATGCCAGGTTTTCTGCAGTCCCCTCTTGGACTATAAGAAACCCGGGTATGTTGGCTATATCGAAAATTTAACAAAAATGGGGGTTGCCGTTTAAAAAACAGAACTCAGTTGTGATCTTATTGTGGGGCATCCTGTATATGAATGAGTTTATTTCAATAATATACCTCATTGTCAAATCTATTGTTCAAAAATCAAGTCAATAACTTGGATAGAAAAAAAGTTATGGATCTTGCACGCACCCCTGGGTCACCCTGTATACCCAATAAGAGAAAATATCCCAGGGTCGCCGCTTGACCCATTGGCCTAATCAAATTCTACTTTTTTCCACTCAGTCAACTTTCCTTTACTACAACGACCCTGTATTGAAGTCATCCAGGTGATAATTATCCATAATATTTTTCAATTTTTGTTACAGGTATGCCTCTGGGACAGCAACACATCCTAACCAATCTTTCCACATAGCTTGGACTCTCATATCGGTTGTGGTAGTGAAATGGATAGTAGCAAGTATTCTCAAGTAAACACGTGAGATCACAAGATGACTTTTACAGAAGGACTTTTAGGTGTGTGCAGTGACAAGAGATCGATTGAACGATTTTCAGTATTTCTTTCTGTCATGGAGGACAAAAGAAGTCATAATATTTATGAAAGGTCGAGAATTCCGCCAAAAGAAGTAAAAAGTGATATTAATTATGGAAGTTTGTAAATTATCAGAGAAAACTTATCTCTGATGCTTCCATCTCTCTCTTGTCGCTGCTGAAGATATATTAAATTGAAAATTAATTAGATTAATGAATGTTAATACAATAAGTATAGAATAGAAGATTCATTCTGCTCATTTTATATGTTCAATGAAACATCAACTAAAAAAAATCTGATAATATTTTTAACCGGATTCCAAATCAGCGAAAATCGTATGGTGATCATTTCCTGGAAATCGTCGGTTCAATAGGAGAAAAAATTCGAAGTATATTCCACAATATATAGCAAAAATATCATTTTCAACGACAATTTTCATTCTTAATACATAGAAAACAAAAAAATGTGACTGATTTGAAATTTTCTCATAAAAATATTGGAAAGAACGATAAGGATAAGGATACACAAGACTCGCCCATAAATATCTGTTATCTGGACAAAATGAACCATCATGTGATATATTTATAGAACATAATATAGCGCAATGTTCCAGATCTAAAGAGATGCATCCTATATATCTTATAACTTCAAGCAATTAAGACTATAGCAATATTAACAATATTGAAAAGGCAAACAATATTGAATAGAAGGATTTCATGAACATCCTCTTCATATTTTAGAACAAATCAATTAACAATATCATCCTACTTTTGACTTCGATCAAGGAATTGGAACTGTTACTAATCACCCTCACCACTAATTGACCCAAAGGGGTTGGAGCCGTTATTTGTGAATAAAAAAATATAAAATTTCACAGTCACATCACATATTATCGCATTTACATAAAGTTCTATATCCACCAACCCGTACATCAAAAAACGCAAGCCCCAACTCCAGATGAAAGTTTTTCCACTCGCATAAATTTACTCCTGTTGAAAAAACTTTCCATATAATAAATTGCGCTATGTGTGAAAAACGACACCAGAAATTTGAAGTAAAGAGTTTGTGTCAACTCGCGGGACACATATATCCTGCGCAAAGATGAGACTCGTGTAAAGTCATTCCGTGTTCAAAGTAAAGGTTTTTGCCATTTATTTTGATAAACGCCAGGACTTTTCACCAGGGACGTTATTAGTCCGGCCTTTACAGTGCTGGAACTTATAGGCGAATGCTGGATTCGAGAATAAAGTTTCATGATGAAACGAAACGAAGTTTTCCCTGATAGTGCCGGAAAGTCCTTTCATTTGTTCTTTGGATTCTCCTTTATTGTGAATATTCAAGTGGAAAGAAAAAGAATCTATTGAGTTTCCTAATGAGTGATTCAGCTTCTATGTACGAGATTTAATCGTGAAATGAGAACGAGGCCACCAACATTATGAGTTGGGAGATATTCGATTGGAAGTGAATAAATGGGGTGTACCACATCTTTTATATTTTTCAAGCTGAAAAGGGCACTCGGCGAAGGTTATAACTGGGGAAAATATGATATTGGCCAGGAGGAGTATCGCGCCCCTCCACATATTGGTCGAGCGAGCGAGTGTCGCTGAGGATGCGATATTGACAGACACTAGACGTGAAGTATCTGTCTATAGAATATGGGTTCGTAGTTTTCAAGCAAGAATAGCCATGATGTAAAAATACATATTTGATATGGAAATGAAATACATTTCCTCGATGACATTTATAGCATGAATCAACAATCAGTAAAAAATGCAATCAACAGTTAATTGTAAAATGGACTTACGTTTCATTTGATGTATAAACATTGTGAGATCGAGCACAAGGTATTTTAATATACAAACACTTTCCGCGTTTTACCGATTTTTTCTGGTACAATTATTATTGGTTACTTTTTTTGACTTCATAGTCATTGACTTCGATTCAGACATTTTTGATTTCACTATACTATTAGCACCTGGCAGGAACAAAAAAAAACAAAAAGTTTATATTTTTTAAAGTGGATTCAAAAAGAGGCTGTAGCTCTCCTGTTTGTTATGATTTTCTTCATTTCATACCATTAACGTGAAGCCTTCTTGATTCCCTTGTTTTTGAGGGTAACAGAAAAGTCAACAGTTCATTTTCACATAACGTTTTTGGTTCTACAATTTTTATCAGTGAGTTTTTCCTCTAGCTTCCATCATTTTTGACTATTTTTCTCATTATTTTTGAACCAATCAAATGTTAAAATTTTGAACAGAGAACCAGTCAGATCAGTTTATAGTGAATGTCTTCTTGCTGTTTTATAATGACAATTCAACTCATGTATAAAAAATCGCAATGCCACGGTGCAATTGTCAGTTTGAGAGCGGAAAAAATTGCTGCAACTTTCACAGCGACAAATGCACTAGTGGTTTTTTCACTTATTCACTTATTCAATTATCGCGGTGTTGGTTGCCAAAATGAATAAAGTTTGCATTGATATGTTTCCAAATTTCTTATTCATTAAATTGTCCTGCCGAGTTACACTCGATTTTTGTATTGATATCCGGTAAATTTGTGTTGTTAAAATTCTAAACTGTTTCCTTTAGCAATTTGACCCGAAAAACTGTCAACCTAATAATAGTTGACAGTTTTTCTCGTCTAATTGCTAGGCAACAGTTTCTCATCAAACAACCCAAATTTACTCGATAAAATACAATTATAAGTGATAAAATCACGAAAGTTTGTCTTGGACTAGTGGTTAGGTAACCAGACCGTCACCCGAAAGGCTCGGGTTCGATTCCTGACAGTACTGGATATCTTTTTTTTCATAATGATTTTTTATATACAGTGTGACCCATTTAAAATGGAACCACCCTTGTAGAATACGCATTTTTCAGTCAATCTCAAAAATATTAATATTGAGCATCAAAAACTGTATCTTGACACTAATTTTCATAACTTTAGTTCCATTTCCAAGGCACTCTATGGTTTTTTTTCTTTGTCAAAAACGGCAAAAAATTATTAGGTATTCGTTTTTTCCAAATTTGACTACACCGCTGGATTCGTAGTCGTTATGAATGAAAACTATCAGAATTTCATGGAAAAATATTGGTTAACAACGAAGTTACAACAACTTTAATTTTGGAAACAAAGTATTTGATTATAATTTTTATTTAGAGTGCAGACATATTTGAAATCTGGCAACACTGCCGATACAAAGTAGACCACAAGTGAATTTGTACAGCGGAAATCCGAAGTCAATAGCTCATTCCATTCAACAGTTATAACTACTGAAAGTTTGGTAATGTGAGCGATTTGTAGTGTTCTAAATCACAGCCTACTATTGATTTAGTACAATACCTATGCCCAATGTATTAGTTCAGCTTCCCTCAAATTATTGATACCTTCTCTAAAAGCTTGTTTCAGTTGAGTTTTGCAGAATGAAAAAGGAACATTTTTTGTCCTGCTTTCTGTTTTATTATTGAATAAATAATTTTGATACTTTAAAACTTGATTCGGTTCATTTCGTTTTTATCGGCTATTGAAAATGAATTTTTAATTTTTTATTATTTTCGAATACACTTATAACCTAAACCTAAATAAATGATTTTAAGGGAATTTAATTCACAAATCCAGTGGCGTAGTTAGATTTTTATTACAAAATCGCTTCCACCAGAAATCGCTCACATTACCATACTTTCAGGGAGTTATAACTGTAGAACGGAATGAGCTATCGACTTCGGATTCTCGCTGTACAAATTCACTGGTGTTCTACTTTGTATCGACAGTGTTGCCAGATTTTAAATATGTCTATAATCTAAATGAAAATTAATATTAAATACTTTGTTTCCAAAATTCAAGTTGTTGTAACTTCGTTGTTAACCAATATTTTTCATGAAATTTCATGGTTTCCATATATAACGTCTACAAATCCAGTGGTTAGCCAAATTTAAAACAGAAATTGCCTAATAAACTTTTGCCGTTTTTAACGAAGAAAAAAACCATAGAGTGCCTTGAAAATAAAACTAAAGTTATGAAAATTTGTTTCAAGATACAGTTTTTGATGCTTGATTTTCAAAATTTTCTGAGAATGACTGGAAAAAGTGTATTTTACAGGGGTGGTTCCATTTTAAATGGGCACACTGTATATACATATAAATATATATATATATATTTATATATTTATATATATGTATATATATATATATATTTATATATTTATATATATGTATATATATATAGATATATATATATATATATATATATATATATATAAAATGTAAATATTTTGTGGTGATGCAGCTATGTTTTAATCAAACTCTGTTTTTACTTTTGTGAAAGCTTTCGAAATAATTCATCAGTAACTTGAATCAACCTTTTACACAAAATTATAATCTATTTTATTACATCCTGTATACATCTTCCATTTATAAACTTCATCTTGACTTTTCATTTTACTGTCTGAAGATCATACCATTTTTCTGAATGTTGATTTCATCTTATACTCAGATACTGTAAGTAATATTTTATTCCTTTAAATATGTCGATCATCCGTTGTACCATATTTTTCAGAGTGACTGAAGAAGAAATAAACTTATTTCGAAAGCTTTCACAAAAGTAAAAACAGAGTTTCATTAAAACATAGCTGCATCCCCACAAAATATTTACATTTTAAATAGTGTTCAGCTACAAACAAGAGTCGTATAAATATATATAAATATATAATATATATATATATATATATATATATATATATATATATATATAAATATTAAATATATATATATATATATATATATATATATAAATATATATATATATATATATATATATAAATATATATATATATATATATAGGGTGGGGCACCCCATACGACACGGTCCCTGTAAACCAAACCATAAATTGTTTCGGGAATTTCTCCATTTGAATATATGTATATTGATTAAGGCTGCAAAAGGAAATTATTTTGGAGTCTACAGGGTGGCTCAAAAAAGTGTGACACATCAAAGTTATGTTTTTTTAAATGGAACACCTTGTAGTTCGTTACTCTTTTGAATAGGTCAGGAAAAAAAAATATGATTTCATATAAGGTACTATGTACCTAACTATAACCGTTCTCGAGTTATTGATTTTTTTATGAAAATGCTAGGTACAATTGGAAAGTAAATAACATCGAAATGTATAGAAATCATTCCTTCGAATTCTGACCAAGCATGAAAGAGGTTTTGGGCTATTGATTTCGATGAAACCCTTTTCTCAATATTATACAGAATGTTCAAAAATCATTATCACTTTTTTATAATTTCGGACAAAGAATACTTGTTATTTAAATGGAACACCGTGTATTTTTTGGTCTGAACAAATGAAATTCAATTATCTTTTATTTCATATTGGGGTTTCTACCCTAACCTATATAGTTTTTCAGATATTGGGTTTTTCAAATAGTAGTTCTTATTTCAATGCATTCTTTGAATCAAGATAGCTTTGAAACGACATTCATTTGATTTGCTCACAGAATTCTCATTGACAGTTGTTATACTTCACTTATTAGAAAATATTTACTGTTCACTAAAATGAAGTTATCATTTACATTCATATTCTGACAGTAGTTCAATAAACAGACTATACAATTTTTTTTTATTATTCAACTGAAAAACAACAGAATATTAAACACAAATGCATTAAATTCAAAGTAGGTGCTCGAAATGACGACCATCCTATTGAATACAAAGAGCCACTCTCTCTATGAAAGACTTCTTAACATTTAATAACATTTGAGGCGTCACTCTTCGAAAAGCAGCCCTCATTCTCTCCTTCATATTTTCCAGTGTGGTTGGAGGAGTGTCGTAAACTTCATTCTTCAAGTATCCCCATAGGAAAAAATCGAGGCAAGTCAAATCTGGTGATCTCGCTGGCCAATTTTGTGGTCCTCCCCTACCAATCCATTTATTCGGAAAGCAATATTCAAAAACTGTCTGACACTGAATTTAAAATGTGCCGGAGCTTCATCCAATTGTAACCACATCCGTTGTCTGATATTTAGCGGCACATTCTCCAGAAGCTCAAGCAGATCATCTCGTAAAAATTGTAAACATTTTTGACCATTCAAGTTTCCATAAAAAAAGTATGGTCCTATAACTTGTGTACCTATTATTCCTCCCCACACGTTAACAGACCATCTATTCTGGTGATCCAGAGTGCGGAAAAAATGAGGATTCACATCACTATAATAATAGAATTTGTGTCTGTTCACTAAGCCATTGTTATGGAAAGTAGATTCATCAGAAAATAAAATGGAATCCAAAAAAATGTTCATTCTCACTAAACTTGTTCAGAACCCATAGAAAAAACTCGATTCGGCGATGGAAGTCTATTTCATGGTGCATCTGAATACGGTACGGGTGAAATTTGAATTTTTTTATTACTCTAGAAATGCTCCGTCTGCTTATCCCTGAATCTTTCTCGATCTTTCGTTGACTCGTATGAGGGTTTTCTATGATTGATCCCATAATAAGAAATTCATTTTCCTCATTTCCAATGAAAGGTTTTGGTCTATTTGCCGTTTCATAAGCTACACTTCCAGTCCTACGAAATTGATGTAGCAATCGTTTGAAAACCAACTTGTTTGTTTATCCGGTCTGGATATTTTTGGGCATACACCCTCGATGCCTAAAGGCAATGCTCTTAACACTCACCAATCGCTAGAATCGTATCTATCCGCTCTTGAATGGGATAACTTTTCATTATCGACGCTAATAATTCAGTGAATGTTTTGAATAACGTAAAACACATTAACTGTCAATAAGAATTCTTTCAACAAGTTGAATAAATGTCGTTTTCTGAGCTATCTTGATTCAAAGAAGGCATTAAAATAAGAACTACTATTTGAAATAGCCAATATCTGAAAATTTCCTTAGGTTAGGTATAGGGAACCCCAATATGGAATGAAAGATAATTAAATTTTATATTGTTCAGACCAAAAAAATACATGATGTTATATCTGGAATAACAAAGCTAACTTTGTCCGAAATTATAAAAAAGTGACAATGATTTTTGAACATTCTGTATAATATTGAGAAACGGGTTTCATCGAAATCAATAGCTCAAAACCTCTTTTATGCTTGGTCAGAATTCGAAGGGATGATTTCTATACATTTCGATGGTATTTAGTTTCCAATTGTAACTAGCATTTTCATAAAAAAATCAATGACTCGAGAATGGTTATAGTTAGGTACATAGTACCTCAAATGAAATCACATTATTTTTTCCTGACCTATTCAAAAGTGTTACGAAATACAGGTTGTTCCATTTAAAAAAACACAACTTTGATATGTCACACTTTTTTGAGCCCCCCTGTATAATCCATAATAATTTTCTTTTGCAGCCTCAATCAATATACATATAATAAAATGGAAAAATTCCCGAAAAAATCAATGGTTTGGTTTACAGGGACCGTGTCAAATGGGGTGCCCCACCCTGTATATATATAAGAGTGAATTCAAAAGCAGTGAATGATAATTATGAATGAATGTTGAATTTAATTCAATCATTCCCATCAAATATAATTCGGGCTATTGGATTTTATCGCATTTTATTTTTATTTTTCCACAAGCATTTTCCCTCTAGGAAATTTAACCCGTGCAAAGTGTGCCCTTATTATCAAAAATTAAACCACTCAAGCTCGTCTTCACGGTAATCAAATAATAACACTGCAAATCGCATTCAGTAGAATTTCCAGGCAAAATACTCTTTCGAAAATTTGAAAAAAAAACCCTAGCACTTATGATATCACCCTCGAAAAAACACTTCGTTTTTCATTTTACAACCTTTGCTGGATGTTGAAATAGTATATTACGTATCAAGAATATCACGGACATACTATACTTTTTCTACGACTTTTATATACTGGAATTGCTCATATTTTAGACATACAAAGAATACTAATAAATTAAAGATCGGTTTATAATTTATAAAGTATCGATCTGTACTTCAAACCTCAAATAATGACAATATCACTGTCAAATTTTCAAAACGCAAGACAGATAAATGTCACGATTTGAGTGGTTCAAGGCTAACTTGATTGTTATACGAGGCATCATAACGCACAGTTGTTCGTTTTTATTCTCTACGCACAGTTGTGCGTAGAATGGATATACTCATAGTGTGAACTGTACGTAAAACAATGTTTACTAATATAGGAGTAGAGAAATATATTTACTTCTACTGATAGTTTCGAAATGCCTCCAACAAACTCAGAAACTATTCCCAAATTTAGAAGTGATTAGTAAATTTTTGTAAATGATGGAGCACAAGCTTTCTCAAAAACATATTTCATTTGATTTCTGGGAATGGAGATCTATGAAATTTCCAAGAATTGAGGTGGAAAAGTTCCTTTTTGTAGAAGGTGATATCGTGGTGGTATTTTCCCAAACTCTTTGTCGAGTTCGCCGAAGTCAGTTTTCTTGAAAATAATCTCATGCTCAAGCATGTTTGATAGTGATCTATCAATCATTCATTTCCATTTTGAAAATATCATCAGAAATAAATAAACCGAACGTTGTGATATGTAATATACAATTATTTTCAATGTGAAAAGGATATTGCTGTAAAAATACTCCACATTCGGATTTGATGGATTCTGTTATTAAAATCAATGTTATCGTACTACAAGGAACAACGTTATGCAATTATATTCCAAACAATTGTTATTCATGTTCCTGGTATATTCAACCAAAATAGCGGTGGCTTTTGTTGAATTCAACCACGAATATATTTTAGTTTCTAGAATCAAAAAATTATTTCGTTTTATCCGTTTCAATCCATTCATTTGTCGATTCCAACATTTGTTTCCAAGTATTCAGCGAATTCCGTGAAAACAAATTCCGAAATGTATATATATATATATATATATATATATATATATATATATCGTGAATCAACATTGCCTTTTTTCACATAAATAAAAAATATAAATATGGCCTGTGGATGGAATAAACTCTTACCTGGGCAGCAAAAAGTACACGTAGATGTTGATTTATTTGAGTATGTCTCTCAGATTCGGATATCTAAACCGTTCGACCAAGAGAATATCATTTTTGAATTCGAAATTCATTGCAAAATAAAATCTTTTTGTTATTGTATGTATGCTGCAAGAAGTAAATTTGGGACACCAAGTTGATAATAATGAAAATATTTTTGGAACGAAGTTCCTTTACGCTGCTTGCAGTGAATAATGTAACCTAAGAAAAAAGCGTTATGCCCCCTCCACTTTCTCTCTCTCTCTCTCTCTCTCTCTCTGTCTCTTTCAATTATATACACTTGGTCCTGCCAGAATTGAATGTCAACGCATTCAATTCCTATATAGGGAAATAGAAAATGCAAAATCGATGGCATAATGGATTTTGAATTCACAACATACAGTGATTTGATATTTGAATTCAAATATACCTTTTATAATTTAATTGTGTCATTTTCTGTATATCAATAAAAGCCATCGTAGAGCAGTGGTTTTCCTGATAGTCCCTCACGCGGTAGGCTCGGGTTCGATCCCATGCCAAAAAACCTTTTTTTTGAATCAGTTCCAGATACAAACATATTTGATATAATGGTGAAGAATGTATATATATTTCAGGTCTTTGGGTGAGTTCAAGAGCAGTGGATAAATAAATCTGTAAAACGAAGCATTTAGAAACGGTATTCTCAGCAAATATCCTTAGTGCTAAAGGATTTCATCGCATTTTTTTTCTTCAAGCATTTTGCCTGTAGAAAATTCAACTTGTGCAATTTGCGGCCTTATTATCAAAGATTGAACTACTCAAGCTTCGCTTCCGTAGTTCAATCAGATAATAAGACCGCAAATCGAACTCGGTAAAATTTCCAAGCAAAATGCTTCCTCGAAAATTTCAATATAATTTGGAACGACTATTTCCCTCATTATTTTTGAGCTAATCAAATGGCCGAAATTTCAAACATAGAACCAATCAGATCAGTTTTATAGTGATGAAATGTCTTTTCCCTGTTTTATACTTATAGAACCACTAGTAGATTCGATATTAATTTTCGATAATACCACACTATGCCCTGTCACCTGTCATTTTATGTCAACGCATTCAATTCATATACTATATATAATTCAATTCCTGTAAGGAAAAAGGAAATGCAAAATGGATAAAATAAGGGATGTTGAGCTCACTACATACAGTGATTTAATACTGGAATTCGAATATATACATTTTTCAGACTGTTAAATGAGCCAAGTGAGGCTGTGAATCATATAACTCCCATATTGTCATACAATCAATGGGTGTTGTGGAGCAGTGGGTAGGTAACCAGACTATCACGTGGAGCTAGAAATATTTCATAAAGAACGGTAAAACCACTAACAACTCCATAAAAATCTCAAAATAGCACAAATCACACAAAACTCAATGAGTATACGCATAAAGTTAACAGGCTATCAAAATGTTACTCATATAACAAAGCCGAGATGGCCTAGTTAGCTAAGGAGCGGGCCACGAAAAAAACGACCAAGGTTCGAATCCAACCACCGTCAAAAACTTTTTTTGATTTTCGAAAATAAATTTCAATAAAAATCAAAGCGCTGATTCTGCAAACGATGCACTTACAAGGTGAATGCATAACGTCTTCGTAATGTTCTGGATGGAATTCCAAATAGTCGGGATGTGTTGTTGTTTTTTTTTGTCCATTTCATCGAAAGCTCACTGTAATTGTTCTGTGGTCCAAGAACATACTCGAGCTCGTACTCCTTCCTTTCTTTTGTATTTTCATGGCATGGTTAACCTAAAATCAGTAGGCATTAATGAAAATATACTCAAGACATCATTATATTTCCGATAAGTAATAAAATACTTTTTTCGAAACACGTTAGCACTATCAGGGTATATGCCCCAGAGAATATTAAAACCTGTCAATATGAATCAATTGAAAAAATGTATAACAGAACATAAGAAAATATCGAAAAAAATACACTGTCATTTGTATTGGGGTATGGGGATAGATGCCCCAAAAGCACCAAAACCGCAAAAAATCGGGGCGACTATCCTTTTTGATATGGATAGATGCTCTTTTATTTTTTAACTGAAATAAATATAATAGGGCGATTATTAACACATTGGTGTGTACTTAATGAACCAGTGTATTGATATAATAAAAATGGAACTGAATTTATCACTACTTATTGTAATGTTCTCCAGACTGTTGTTGAAATGGTAGATCTAATTCTTCTTCACTAAAATTATGTATTGGTACACCAATTCTAATAACTTTTATATTTGAATCGGGAGCCATGTTCTCTATCGCGGTACCGGGAATAGACTGCCTATTGCAGCGTTGCCAAGTCTCTGATGAGTAGGAAATAATGAATACATTACACCTATAGAGTTATGCAACAGTAAATACTAACCTCTTTGACTTTGAAGCATTCGTCGCGTTTGCTGCGGGGATAATGACACGCACAAGCGAACACCTCTGTTTCGCATGACAGCCTGCGGGGTCTGAGATATGTGGCGCCTAAGCTCCTTATTCGAACTATTGAATTCGATGTTGTGATTTTGGGAACTCAGATTTTTGAAAAAGGGCGCCTATCCCACAGCGGCATCTATCCCGGTTTTACCGATTAACCGATTTTCATTTTATTTTTTGTTTGTTTGAGAAGTGACTTGATCGAGAGTGTTCTTAGTCATAATTCAAGGAAATCTGTTCAGCCATTTGAAGATGATCAGCTCTTTTCTAGTTGATGAAGCGATGTGAGAAACTTCCATTGCAAGAACATGGTTACCTTGACTCCTCACCAACTTACAGCAGAAGAATCGTGTTTGGGCTTTTTGGAATGGTATCAATGAATAGGTTATATATAGATGGGGATCAGGGTCTGATGATGGAGCTAAAAAGAGATATGAGGATAAACTGGTGTGGGATTTCAAGCTAACTCGTTCAATCGATATGAAATTTTGATATACGATGTAGTACCGTTTGTGGCGAGTAAGTGTATGAATCTGTGAAGTGAATGAAAGAATGAATGGGTGAATGGGATTCGCTGACTCATTGAACGCGATTTGATATGGTACGATGGTTGATATAATAGGGTACGGTGGGTGGGGACTACGAACGTGGGAGGTGATTTGATAGGATTAAGTGAATGAATGATCGTATCGAAGCGTGACGACTAGCAAAAAGCATGAAAATAAACTAAATTAAAAATTTAAAGAATTCCTGACACAAAAACCCTCTGAAAAAAAAATTACATGCTTGGCCCTTTAAGTTTAATATAGTAGTAAATTTTGTACAAGCGTCGTCGCGTCGGAGGACCGCTAAGTAAATAGAATAAAAACACTACAACTTAAAATTATAAAGTACGACGCTTCGATCAGAATATTACTACTTATATCAAACTCAAAGGGCCAATGAATATTTTTTTTTTAATTTTTAGAGGTTTTTTTGTGTCGGAGGTTTTTTATTTTCTTTAATTTTTGTTATATTTTCAAAAAAAAAAATTATTCATGTTTACCTTATGAAATTACTGTCTCATGATTGTTCAATTTATAAAAGAAATGAATAATGGAAAAAAATCTGCAAATAATCAGTTGTCCATACCTGCATTTTCCACGAATAATTTGGACGAATCAAGTCAACTAGAGGTAACTATAGGCAGCTTTCCGAATTCAAGTTTTGGAACTCTGCCACCATTTTTTTAATCTTGTCATTAAAAATTTCGAAAAAATATCGATAATTTGTGTCACCAAGTTGATAATAATAAAAATATTTTTTTATCTCAATATATTTGGTGTCATATGGCATGAATATTCGAAAAGGGAAACATTCCTTATTGAATGGAAAATAAAGATTTATTTGGAAACTGAAAAACCTACACATATGATTTTATGAACATTCTGTTCATAATCTCAGGGAGATGAATATAAAATCATCAAAACCTTTTTTATCTGGAAGAACTATTTTTTAGAGTTTTTTCATCAGATTTTATCATTCAGAAAGCAAAATATTTCATATAATTCTATTCTTCTTATGGAATTAATTTCTCATGAATGTTCAGTATATGAAAAAAAAAAAGATTTATAGAAAAAAATCTACAAACAATTAGTTTTCCTTGCTTTTTTTATAAATAATTTGGTCAAATGAAGTCAACATTAAAGGAAAACTATAGACAGCTTCCAAAAGTTTTGGAATTCAGTCACCATTTTTATAATCTCTCCCAAGATTTCGAAGGCAAGCCAAAAAATATTGATAATTTGAGAAACCAAGTTGATAATGATGTTTTTTTTGTACAATGTGTTTGGTGTTATAGGAAATAAAATATTGAAAAATAAAACATTCTATATTAAATATTGAATATTTTTTTTCTGAAAATTAAAAATCAACCCATCTGATATTATGAACATCCTGTTCATATCTCAAACAGATAAAAATAAAATAATCAACATATTTTTTATCTGGGAGGAATATTTATTCGATGTTCTCGATCAGGATTTTATTATACAGAAAGCAAACAATTTCATATCATATTCTCCTTATGATATCAATTTCTCATGATTGTTCAATATATGAATGATATTCTAGGAATAATCAGTTGTCCAAACCTGCATTTTTTATGAAAAATTTGGTCAAATTAATTCGTCATTAGAGGAAAACTATAGGCAGCTACCCAAATTCAAGTTTTGGAACTCAATCACCATTTTTTATTCTCGCCATCAAGATTCCGAAGGCTGAGAAATATCGATGATTAGGGACACCAAGTTGATAATAATGAAAATATATTTTGGTCCCAGCATGTTTGGTGTTATATGAAATAAAATATTGCAAAAGGAAATATTCTCTAATGAATTGAAAAATCAACAAATCTGATTTTATGAACGTGTTCATAATCTCAAACAGACGAAAATGAAATAATCAAAAACTTCTTCATCTGGTTGCAAAATTTGTTCGAGATTTTCGATCAGATTCTATTATCTAAAAAGCAAAAAATTTCATATTACGATATTCTCCTCATTAGATTAATTGATCATGATTTGTCAATATATGAGAAAAATTGATGATATGGAAAAAATTCTACCTGCATTTTTAATGAATAATTTGGTCAAATTAAGTCAACATTGGAGAAAAACAATAAGCAGCTTCCATGTTTTGGAACTCAATGTAAAATAAAAACACTTCACTGCGATTTTCACAAAAAATTGGTTTTCAAAACCCACGACACATGTTTCACTATACTATACTATAGCTTCTTTCCCTTAGATTTGACCATAACGAAAATAAACAATAAACACGATTTTTTTATTTTCCACAAACCTTCGTGAACAGATATTACAATACATAGTACTTCGACTTATCCCAACGATTCAAATACAAAGTCAAATTTCAGGGTTATTACTCATTTTGGAAACCTTTTTTCAATTATTCAAGGCATAAAGATATTAATATTACTTACAGAGCAAATAATACTCTGGGAAAATTCAGTGAAAACATCAAAGATCGAATTGAAAAGTCCGACAAATCAGGAGTATACAAACTAACTTGTTGTACTTGTCCAAGTTTCCACATAGGACAAACAGGTAGAACTTTCAAGCAACGCATATATGAGCATAGAACAGTTTTATTAGGGGCAAACCTAATTCAACTTTCGCCAACCATCTCCTAACTGAAAAGCATTGCTTTGCTTTGAACTTTGGCACGTAGAAAAAAAGAAATTAACAGAAAACTTAGAGATTAATGAAGACTAGAATTCACAATACTTATCAAATGACAAGATTAATTTGATCAATTCACCCCTTTCAAATCTGCTTACTAGAAATTGAATAATATTTCATCCAATAATCACTTAATCACCTAATATCCAATTGACTACCTGCTCCTATGATTTATATCAAACCCCAGTAATTGTAATTTAGTTTATCTCTACTTGAAAAAGCTATAGCATACACGATACACGCGTCGTGGGTTTGTCGACAATTTTTTGTAAAAATCGTAGTGAAATGTTTTTAGTTTACTTTAATTATGGATTTTCATCAAGTATCGGCCGCGTCAATTCAAAATTTTATAACTCAGTCACCATTTTTTTAATCTCGTCATTCAAGATTTCAAATACAAGCTGAAAAATTTCGATATTATTTACAAAAAAAATCGAAAGATACAAAAATTATGGTCGTATCACGTATTTCCTGGAATATGTAGGGCGAATATTATAGGGCGAATCGTGAAGTCTATAAATCCAGAAGCATTGGGAAATAGTGTTGGTTAAGTATGTCAACAGAAAATATTTTCAATTGTTGTCTGAGAGGCTAGATGGGAGCATTGAGTGAAGTGTATAACAAGCTCCTGAGAGTATTTTTCAAACCGATGAATATTTTCTTCTGTTTTACGTTACTCCTAGATTCTCCTGTTCAACAAAATATCACAGACACATTTCCAGGAGAAAATCACCATAAATAATATATAAATAGAGAGTGATTCAAACTAACATGCGGAATTTGCAACTTGGTCAGCTACTCCGAAAAGAGTGAAAACAAATAAAATTGTATGGCTTTGGACGTCTCCGTCAACTGCTACAGGGCGATTAACTGTCCGGATGTCACAAAGCCGATGAACTACAATTATTATTTGGTAGGTGGAAACCTACTGGGAAATTTGGTCACCTTCCCTCGTGCATATTCTGCAATAGTTACATTCACTACACTGTATGTGATAACCATATCACAGTATTCCTGAGTTCCCAATACTGACATATTGAACGGTATGAATCCACTATTCTATTGTCCTAAAAAACACACGCAGCAACAATTAAGAGTCATACCGTTTGGTATACCCAGTAGCATATCATTATATGTTTCAATCCAGAAAATATATGGGAATTTGGAAGGTTTCCCATGAAGGGAGTTGATTTTCCGCATGTTGGTGTGAATAATCAACCTTGTGTGTATCTATATCAATTTCAAATTCACTAAATGGTGGATTCAAAAGGAGATTTTATTTCATAATGAATGGTTTCGTTTATGAAATTGAATGTTTCGTACAATGTAAATATCAAATGCACCATTTTCTGATACCATACGAAAAGTGAACAAATTGAATGCCAAAGCCAAATGAGTTTCGGTATTGCTTCAGAAGAATTAATGGGATGCAAAAGATTTTTTTTATATAATTTCATCATGAGTATTTGTTTTCAGACGTCAATATGTTGAACTTTCGTATTTGGTACTAAACTAATACCAATAACTGAATAAAAAAATATAACTGAACATGTCATTTCGATTGCACCTTTAGATTGACTGTTATTTTTGTGATAATATAATAGGCAAGGAAACCATGATGATGTATCTATTTACTAATAAATCGAAATACTTTTTCTATTGTTTTATTTCTTTCCATAGCATGTTTGATACCAAGTGTTAGTACCTGCAGATTTCAGAAATGTGGTATGGAAATGCTATGTTTTTAGGATGAGCAGAGTTCTATTACTCAATGATAATCAGCCAATACACGTATAATAACCAGTTTTTGTTTTCGATGTCTTCGAACAAATGGTGGAATCCCGTCACATGGAACCAGAACCGTCACTTGACGTTTACCTATAACATTTCGAAAGTTGTATTGAATTTTGAAATTGAAATAACGTTCCCAGCCTGCTTCCCTTTGTATTTTTGGTAAATATTGAGTAAGTACACTCCTGTTTCATGAACATAGCGGTATGACTTTGCATACGTGATTTTACTTCCTCAACACAAATCAGGAAAATAGCGCGACGGTCTCCTATGATTTTCGAATTAGATGCTTAGAGTTTTGGGTCACGTTATATTCAAGCACAGTTTTGTTTCACAAAAATCACTCACACTGCCTCTTTCTCTCAACCACCATTAACAACATATACTACATCACTAATTTTTGGATCAATTTGTTAACAAATAAGGCAAGTTCTATCAAAAAAATCCTCCCTTTCTTACTTTCAATTACCTGAGTTTACCTTTGCTTCCCATCGTTGAGGCCTTTACTTTCATTTGAGAAATAACACTGCGCGTTTTTACCAGCCTTCGAGAAACACTAACAAATATGTTTTTACAGTTCGTGGGTAAATTTCGACAAAAAAAATTTAGATATTTCGAAATCATGAATCCACTTCACACAAGGGTCTATCACATAAACTGTTCACGGAAAGTATAAATCTTTCAATGGTGTGGGAGCTGTACTATTCAGTTTTTTTTGATTTTATGTCTCGTTAGGAACAACCCCTATTCAAAATTTAATAGCTTCACGACCCGTATAGCCACGATTATTTAGTCCAGTGAAATAAGATCGGAAATATCGATAGGTCGATTAGGATAATCGAAAAAAGGGTGTATTATTTTCAAGAAATTTAAAGTACTCCAAGTGAGGGTTGCAAGTGGACCATTTGGGATATCAATCAAGTTTCAGAAAAAAGCGTAAATTATAAAAAACCTAGATGAATTGAGAGATTTTTGTCGAGTTTTTACCTCAAAACCCGTGAGCACTTGAACTTCGAAATATTCTCTCGGTGAATTGAGACATTCCGTGGCTTGGGGAAAAACTTTTTTGAAATATATTCCATAGAAATCAGTACGCAGGACTGGATTATATTGGTCGAATTATCCTGATCCAATATGGGAATCATAAGACCCAGAAGTTTCAAAAGATAGATCAAATGGTTCTTGTTCAGGGGACAGGCTTCTTCAAGCTGAATATCCATGGTTCATCTGATCTCTGAAGATTCAAGTAAGTTATATTGCAGTTCATATGGACAGGTTGGTTACAATTGAAGGCCAAAATTATTTAGGGACCTAAATAGTTGGAATTAGAGCTTGATAATAAATCATCTCCTTTTTGCTTAGCTCAAATTTTTGTTTCATTTCTAATTGAATGAGAGAGGAATCTTGGAGAAAAACGGACATTATTGAGTGGAAAGTTACACTTGAAACACATTTCTAGAAGATAGGGAAGTCTGTTCAGTAAGAGCTCTAAAATTCCAGGTTCCTGAAGTCGTCAAGATGTCACCGTCTCGGGGATCTACAGAGATAGCTAACTTCGGTAAGTGACAGAAGTTTTGGAATTTTCCAATGTATCTCTTTTCTGCATTCAAAACCTATGATAATGACGAATTCCTAGTTGACTTCAATTTGGTATGCGCTCAACAAAATCAATTTCAATTAAAGAGACAATCTCACTCACGTGGACTTCCCTGCAATTTTCAATAACCCAATGGAAAACAAATATAAGCAAAAAAAGTAATAGCCGTTATATTCTTGGATTTCAAGCGCGCTTTTGGAAGTGTTGATATAGATTTGCTATTATTGAAACTCAATAGATATGGTATTCTAGGAAATGTATTAAATTGATTCAAAAGTTAACTGCAACATAGAACACAGAAGGTGAAGTATAACAATGTATTTTCTCATGAATTGGAAACCCAGTATGAAGTTCCACAAGGCTCCATTCTGGGGCCAATATTATTTATTCTGTTTATTAATAATATCAACAATCAAGTCAAGAAATGTTACCTGAAACTATTCGCTTATGATACATCGTTATAATTCGCTGATGAACCAAATGAAGTAGAATCACCCTTGAATGAGGACTTAAATCGTATTTTATATGGCTGTGTGATAATGGACTAATGTTGAACATTGAAAAGACCAAATGTATGTTGATAGCTAGCAGAAATGAACTCAAAAAATTAAAAAACGATGATTTTCAAATAACATTACATTATCATTAATTGAAAAAAAAAGAACTGTGATAACTTTCAAATTCTAAGGAATGATTGAATATGAATTCACACTGTGATTATATAAAAAAAGTTGCAAAAAAATCCATTTCTTGTACAGGCTCCACGGTAAAGTTTCATCTTTTTCTACGTTGACTATTTACAAATCTATCGTGGCACCACATTTTGATTAGTGTGGAACACCTTTATTTTTCCTCAACAATGAAAAGTTTAATATGATTGAAAAAATACAAAATCGAGCCATGAGAGCCATACTTATGTGTAACAAACGCACTCCAATGAAAATCATGTCAGAGACACTGTCATTAATGTCGATTACACAAAGAACACACTATAACATGTTGGTCTTCGAATTCAAATAAAAAAATTATATGTTGCCGGCCTACCTCAGCAATGATGTTACTTATATACAGTATCGGAAAGTATTTATCTTGGGTATGGTGGTTTCATGAGAGCGTAAAGAACAGCTTGCTATATGTTGAGAGAGCAATACAATTTCTCCTCGACTCGCTCGAGGAAGGGATATCGACGTCACGACACAGAGATAGGAGAGTCAGGGTGGTTAGCTCAGGACGTCAGTATCATACCAGCAGCAGTCGGGAGAGTGTGTGCGCTGCAATGAAGAACAATTACTGACGATAATTTCACTTCAGATAATTTGAACAAATTAAACTGAATCATTAATTCAATTTAATCTGTCGGCGACAGGTAGATCAGAATATCTTTGGTGCCGAGGTGGCCGCGAAAATAAAAGAAAATTCTCGAACAAAAGCAAACGATATTTCTGTAAGACAATAGAAACAAAAAACTTATTTCTAACAGAAAAACAATTATTCCTTGAATAAAGAGAAAAAAAAATATTTACAAGAAAAGATATACCAAATTGAATATTTTGTGTGCGGAATTATTTTATTGAATGTTCGACCAAACCACCATTTTGGGGCAAACAATAGCCGAATCTATTGTACTTTCTCTGCGGTTGTGTAAATAGGCGGCATGTTTCAAAAGGTAATAATTGTCACGGTCTTTTGTTTTCTTAACCACGGCTCGGCAAGAATGAGTGGAGCTGTGCGCTGTGTCCCATTGCCACGTGGTCAGTTAATGCATCGGGTGGGGTAACAGGAGGGGCGCACAGCAGTGCGTCTCTCTTGTTTATGTGGTATTATCATATCATTGCGTTCCTTGTTGCTCGTGTAGATTTCTGTCTATACCCCAGATAAATTGTTTTCGATACTGTAGATAATGTACACACCCATAATACTAGAGCGCATACTGTAAATGACTCTTATATGAGAACGGAAAATATACTGTTGGAACAGTATTCAATGAGGATTTGATACTTTTTAATAGCCTACCCTATGAAATCAAAAATATCATGTCGTTGAGCCTATTCAAAGCAAAATGTAGAGACTATGTATTCCAGCAATTTTGATATTCGATATTTTCATTCAGACTGTATATTATTGTAGTAGTTTCAAATTGCTGTAGAAATTAAACCTACTGGCTTGTAACTTTTATTACTAATAACTAATAGTATTTTAAATGTGTATTTCAATTTTGATGTGTATTTTTGTCTTCCTTTTATTGATGGCGTAATGTATATTATTTCTATTTTGAGTTTTATTTTATTGTCTTCTTTCTATTTCTATTCCTGTCAAGAGCAAATTGTTGCTAATAAGGAGTAGCTATACAAAGCAAGCGGTTGAAGGTAATTTTATTCCAATGAACTATTTTTCGCTGTGAACACAAATTTTCAATCGTCTAGAAATATGTATTTTTTCCAGCAGCCTTTGGAAACACCCAAAAACCTAAAACGCTGAGGTGTAACATTTGTCGTAGATGTTTATTTTTCTATTCACTGCGTCCAGCTTCTCATAATAGTAACCAAGTAATTGGTGAATGTATGTTCCTCACCCTACTATTCTGAAATTCAAAGAAAACTATGGCAATAAAAAACTTTTAACAAAAAATTAAACCGACGAAAAAATCAACTGAAAAGCAAAAAATAAAATAAACCTTCGTAGTCTAAATGATAATTGAGCTCCTGAACTAATGTGAGTAACTGATTTCGAGTCGGCGCCAAACAAACAATTATCGAAGATCATTATATTACTTTGAAAGAAGTAATCAAAACGCAGCCGTGCATCTCGCTGCCATCACTTTACGCTTTACTCAATTCAATTGCTAGTATGTTTGGCGCCGACTCAAAATCAGTTACTCACATTAGTTCAGGAGCTCAATTATCATTTAGACTACGAAGGTTTATTTTATTTTTTGCTTTTCAGTTGATTTTTTCGTTGGTTTAATTTTTTGTTAAGAAGTTTTTTTTTTTCAATTTTTTGTTGCGAAATCTACTAATTACTACCTACTTAATTTTTGATTATTTCCAAAATACTTACTTACCTAGCTTACTTCAACTACCTACTATTAATAATATGATTTTCTATTTTAACTATTTATTGTTATATAATATTAATTAATTCTGAAAGTTCTGGTTAGTTGATAGCTTCACTTCAGATATAATTCCATCCTTTCATAGAATGTAATCATTTTGACGGATGTAGGAGGGTCTGTCAATGTCAACTACATATGTGTGCAAGTGAAAAATCAATCCCCCTTTTTTCAATAGGGGTGGATCATTTCATTCCAAATTAAAAATTTTTTGCTACCCTTAGGGATGGATTATGTTGTTCAAATAGAAATGGGACCAATTTTGAAGTACACCCTATCCAATGAAATAAAAATCATCAGAATCGAACCACTCTGTGAGAAGTTGTGCGTGATCATACATAAAAAAAAAATATATACGCGTCGAATAGAGAACCTCCTCCTTTTTGGTTTCGTCGGTTAAAAAGGATCTCAACTTGCATCCCGAAATATTTCACTACTCTGAGATTTTTTCGCATTGCTAATGTTCAGATATAAAAAATAGAAAATCATTCAGGAAATTTTTAATTTGTTTTAGTTTGTTTAAGATACTCTGCATGTTCACATGGAACACACTCACCCAATGTTCACAATCAAAATAATTCATTCAAATCCTTGTAAAACATTTGGTCATTTTAGTCCCAGAAGTTTCTGAGCAGTTACTTTGTCGTCTAACTCGGGAGAATTCGCATTTTCACAAGCTTTTATTTAGTTTTACCTGTTCCGATGTCTGTCTGTGGGTTTGTAATCAATTCTTGAATTTGACCCACTTTTAGTTGTCCGATTAACTTGAAATTTGGCAGGTGTTCATAATTCAGATGACAATGCATTATGAAACCGGGGGTGTTCGGGGACATAGATCACGAATTTTTGGTCAAAATTAATAAACTCAAAATGGTGGGTCCAATATGGCGATGAGTTTGGTGGTTTTCCAATTGAAATTGGTAGGGGTTTGGGGTAGATCATGATTTTTTGTCAAAATCCATGAATTCAAGATGGTGGCTCCAAGATGGCGACGAGTTTTGGGATTATAGCCCGATTCCATTCAAAATTGCTGTGTGGGGGTTTTTAGGTCGGACATCATGATATTTTTGTCAAAATTCATGAATAAGAAAGGGTTTCAAATTGCT